>CABHPH010162459.1:0-36868 GCA_902168325.1 Peromyscus nudipes | reverse complement strand
TTTCTCTGTGTAGCCCTGGCTGTCCTGGAACTTGCTCTGTAGAGCAGACTGGCCTCGAACTCACAGAGATCTGCCTGCCTGGATTAAAGGTGTGCACCACTGCTGCCCACCTTTAGCATCATGTTTCTTAGGCATTTGGAGAAAACAGGGAAGAATCTTTCCAAGGAAGGGTCCTTAGAAGGTTTTCCTCTGCTCTTCTCTGGAAATGTTCTAAACAGAGTGAGAGACAAGGAGTCTCGGTCTGGGCGGCCACCCACAGCTGAGAGAATGTAGGGAGGAGGGACATCAAGTGGCGGTGATAATACGTTCCTATCAAGGCCTGAACTGGGCTTCTTTAGCCAACTTCATTGGGAGCTCTAGCTCCCCTTAGGCATCTGTACCCCAATTTGGGCCTTAGAAACCAGGAAACTAAAGAACATAGGGTATGACATGTTAGGGGATAATAGGGTGGCATTTCTTCCATGGAGCAGACACCTGAGTTGAGGGGACTCCTCTCCTTCCACTGTTCTTCCACACCAGTCGCCCCAACCACCTAGTACACCTGCAGTCACTAGCGGGAAGGTTTTCTGGGAAGTTAGACACCTAAGAATGTTTACTGGAGGGCTCAGATGGTACTTTAATAAGCATCCTGTAATTCATAATAATTAGCCAAACACCAGGAAGTTCCTATGTGCACACTAACAATTGGTATGCCAGTTTCAAGTAATTCTTGTCTTTTCATTCTTGTGGATTCCTTAAAGTCCATTATTAGGCAACATTTGATTAACCCAGTTTGATTTATTGTACTTCCTTCCACTGATTGAGGGAATTTAAGTTAATTTCCCTAAAGAACGCCACCTCATTATTCATTAACATGAGTGTTATCTGTAATTCTATTGTGAAGATGGCAAATTTGTTAATTTAAGGAAACCCTTACGCTTAATAACATTTTGTGAAAATATTCTGGGCTCCTGTGTGGCAGAGTTAGTCATTCACATCTGTGCTGTGCTGGCGTATTGTGACTTGAGGACTTGCAAGCCGTGATTACACCTGCCAATACAGGGGTCTGTTGACTCCAGTGACTCCGTTGACTCCAGTGACCATTGCTATTCTTTCAAGGGGGAATATGCACCTCAGTTTCCAGTTAACATAACTGAAAAGAATGAACTTTAACACTATATCCAGCAATCCCAGAAGCCACGAGCTCCATGGTATTCATTGAGTGCCCTTACTGTTAGCCAGCACCCTTGTAGGGGCCTAGGAGGACAAGGGATAGATGCATCACAACTGAAGGCAGTGGGGTAGTATCCACCTAAGAACACTGGGAGGCACTGAGATAGAGGACATAACTCTCAGAAGAGCCCTTTTTGGTTTCGTAGTGGAGTGTTTTGGTGGTTGTAAGGAGAGCATGCCAGATTAGTGGTAAGGTGTGGTGATGCAGACACTTACTTCACCCCAAGGACAGTAGGTCAAGCCTAGACTTAAATATTCCTCTCCAGGCTATCTGGGAAACTGTAATTCAATGACACAAACTCGAAAAGAAGAAAATCCCACAACTCAGGATGGATGATTGCTTATTTGAGACAAACAGACTTTGATGGACCTACCTTTTCTACCTTCTTACTCTCTCCATGTTCCCAAAGCTCTGCCAAGTCTTCCTCATACTGTCTTTAGGTCAGTTTTCCAGGTAAGGTTGGGAAGGCAGTTGGGGAGGGGCCCAGCTGAGCTTGAGCAAGTGCAGAGTGACCATCAGCACCCGTTCTCTTCAGCTGGCTCAAGTCAGTTGCCAAAGGGCCCCAGAGAACTGTAGAGGGCCCGGGATGTACCTTGTACTGAATCCCTGTCTGCAGCGGTTTGGAAATGATCTGCAGTAAACCAGACAAATGGCATGACAGGGCTGGAATGAGTAAAGTTGAAGTCGGTGATCTTGGTCCATTCCCATTCCAGTGCCTTTGGACTCTTCTGTTCATCCTCACACCATCTCCAGCTGTGATCTCTGCTCTCAGTTTCCCGCCCACCTTCTCCCCTTGGGAAGCTAGTCTTTGAAAAAGGAGCAACCATAGTCTTGCCTCTGATTCTTCTCTGTCTCTCAGCTCCCTCAGCAGAATCTCCTCATCTTTGAGCTGGAGGTGGGGACAGGAATATCCCTGTCGTGGAGGGAAGGGCAGAGGGTGGTAAGGGGACATGCTATTTGTCCTATGAAGAAATGACAGTGTCTGAGCCCATTTGCTCTGTGTAGCCCCCTTCTATTTCTCTGTAGGGCATAAGGTCATGTGGATCTAGGGGAGAGACAGGGCCGAGGGAGGCAAGTCCTGCAAAGCCAGCTCTATAACCCTAACCCTACTTGTGGACTGAGCATAAGGTGTGAGCATGCTCAGTGGACCTATTGGTCTGTAAGTCGGAACACAGCAGACTGTGAATGATGTCTGAAGTAACAGAGTAAGTTGTAGGCCTGCCTTGGTGTGCCCAGGATTTCTGAGGACTCTGGGTCTTTCCCCAGCTGTGCATCACCTGTCTCCTGTCTCTAAGGACCAGTTCAGAACCACAGCTCCATTCACATGAATCCACCCGAGTCATCCCCCCTCCACACCTTGTGTATATGGACCCCCAAGGGGAAGGGACAGTGTTGACAGTGTCCCCCTATACATCATTGCAGACACTTTTCTAGCAACCAGTCTTTATTCGTTTTTTAAAAAAGGAAATCCAAATAAGTTAGCAAAAGGATTACAAAAAAGAAATTGGCAAAACCACACAATGCTTAGTTAACAAAAGAAGTCACCCCAAGAGCCCCACCCCCTTCCCTACCTGTCTCTGGCAACATCAGCGCAGGAGACCTTGGTCAGATGGCAGCTTTACAAACAACACACAAAACAAAACAAAACAATACACAAACCACAGGAAGGTTCCCAATCTCTACTGAAAAAGCTTGGCCCCCAGGGACTTTGGAACAGGGTGGTTCTTCGCCCTTCTCTCTCAACTCAGGGCAGGCCCAGCCCAGCCACTGGCATCAGGAAGAGATCGGAACAGATGTGCATGCTTGTCCAGATCAGGGCGCTGTCTCTGTCTCTCATTTGGGGGGGTGGAATTAGAGGCATATTATGATTTTAAAAAAAGCTCCTGAGTTTGCCCCATTGGGGGACATCCACAAGGGGGTTCTCTGGACCCCATCTTTCTTTCCTTGGAAGGGGATGCTCTCTGCTCTAAGGAGTCAGTTAAATGAGAGCATCCATTCCCTCGCTGGGCTGGGTGTTAGCCTTACATGAATGGGGAGTGGGTAGTCTGGCCTGTGGCAGTCTGGGGCTCTTTACTGGCACCAGGACAGCCTCACTTAAAAGGCCCCTGCAGCAGAAGTAGTGGCCTTTGTCACCAACTTGGGGGCTCACACGGACACCCAGCCTGGCAGATAATCTCAGTTGGGCATAGTTTCATCTGGGAAGGCAACAGACATATCCTCCACTGTGATGCTGTCCACGATGGAGGTGAGGGAGTGCAGGTTGTGGGCATCTGTAGGGTCAGCTGCAAGCAGATGATCTGTAAGAAGAAGAGGAGAGTGTTTCCTGGGCAAGGGGGATGGGACCCTTGAGATGACGCAGGTGTTCCAGGACAGATAGGTGAGCAAGAGTCAGGAGTTCCCCCCAGCCACTAGCACTCCCCATGCTGTGTGTGTGTGTGTGTGTGTGTGTGTGTGTGTGTGTGTGTGTGTGGTGTGTATTTGTGTGCTGCCTCTCCGAAATCCTCTAATGCAGTTAGGTTTTGGAAGGTGAAGGTGAAGCCAGGATAGTGTATCCTAGGGAACTGGGCCCAGTTTAGCCGCACTGACTCAGCAATTCCCAGAGACCCCTGGGGCAGGGACAGGCCCTTCTCCCTGAGGTCAGCCACCAGACACCAGCTGGGAAGCTGTTGAAAGCTGTGACTACTCCTTAGCTGGTCAAGGCTACAGGGAGGCAAAGGGCTTCCAGCCCACCATTGGGGGCCCTCAGGTCAGCAGGTTCTTGAGAAAGCCACGGGAAGGTGACTGGAACATGGAATAAGGTAAGGGAATAGCCCAGCCTAGTTAGGGACTGAGCGATTTGAGCCATGGCTACCAGGGTCAGGATTCACTTACCTCCTGGGTTGGGACCGAACTCCAGTGCACTGCCCCACTCTGGACTGCAGGAGGCGCTGTGGGAGTTGCATTCACTGGGCACCTGAAAGACCAGGCCAAGATCCAAGGTCAAGTCTACTACCATCCTCAGGTATACCATCTCTTTGCTTGGGTTACAGGGTGGGTTACCCACCCTAGAAGGTTCACCACAGACACCCACCCTACTTTCTAGGTCTTTCCTGGCTTCTAGGATGGGAATTTTGCCTTCATTTTGGGGATAAGGGTGATAAGCCAGAGAACTTGGTTATGGTGACCTCTGAGCAGGCCTGCAGGGATCCTAATGCGTTTTGTCAGCTCAACCATGGAGGTTGTGGGTTCGGGACAAAGCAGGTTTCTTTGGCCACTGGGTCTGGTCTTTCAGATGCTGACTCAAGCATGAGAATCGGCCCTCATCTTCATGGCTCACCTAAGCCCTTACTGCAGGCTTGTTTCTGGGCCCCCTCTGCTCTCTAGCGCCCGTCCACCCTACCCCGTCTGTATTTACCATCCACTGCCTTAGTCTGGTCTGGGAACAGTATGAGCACAGGAGGCCTCCGGACAGCCTAGCTGAAGGGGTCCTGGGATTCCCCAGGGCCCCGCTTTACACCTGTTCCAGCTCTGGTGGCCCGAGGCTGGCAGGCACCTCCCTCTGGCCCTGTCCCTAGAACTGGTGCACTAGTCACTTACCACCGGCTGGGGCCCGCCCCCGCCTCGGTAGCGGAGATCTCGCTCCTCCTGGTTGAGGGAGCTGAGCAGGGCCTGGAGGCGCTCAATGTACTGGATGGCACTGCGGAGGATCTCCACCTTGGGCAGCCGCTGGTTGGGGTTGAGAAGGGTGCTCCTTTTCAGGGCCTCGAAGGCCTCATTCACCTTCTTGAGCCTGCGCTTCTCTCTCAGTGTGGCTGCTCTCCGCCGGTCCACAGACACTGACTTCCTCTTACACACCTTACACGCCCACGGCAGGCACTGGCCTGGACAGTGCTCAGGGGCTCCCAGTCCCTTTTCTTCCAGGGGCCCTCGGGCTTCCGGGCTCAAGCTGAGCTCGGTCCGCTCATACCCTGGGGGCTCGAAGCCCTGGAGGTGGACAGGCAGGTAGTTTTCCCCATCATAGAAGTGGGGCTCCTGGTAGAAGTAAGGGGATGTCTCATACAGCTCCATCGGGTCGGAAAAGACTTGTTCCTGCCACTGGCCCCCAAGCTCCTGCAGCCCCTCACGCCAACTGCTGGGTGCCATTTAAACCCTCCCTGCTGGCATGGACCCAGAGATAAATATAGCCAACGCCACAGAAACCTGAGCCCCCCTCTAAGCTGTTGCTGCACATCAAGACGTTTACAGTGGATTACATGTGATTCCCCTTCCCTCTCCTTGTGCCCCCACCCCACCCTGCCAGCCTGCCCCTGGCCCAGGCAGCTCCTGTGCACGGGTCGGGAGGCCGTCGGCTGTAATTTGATTAGTTTTCATTTCTCCACAGCCCCTGTGGGGCAGGGAAGGTGGGGGTGGATGCATTCCCCCCCTCTCATCTGCTCCTTTCAATTACTCCTATCCGGGCTGCCTGCCTGCTCTCCTCCATGGTCCAAGGCAGCTGGTGGACAGGGCAGGAGGACCCAAGAAAGGGGTGGCTTTGAGCTAGAAAGGGCCTTCCGAGTCCATCTAGCCTTCTCTCCGCTGCTTGGCAGCACCGTAAACCATACTGCATCAGTGCCATGAGACCCTTGAAGACCTACCACCACAGCAGGACCACTCCAGATTTGGGGCCATGTGTGTGTGAATCCCTAGAATCCATGGAGGCAAAAGACAGAAACTCAGAAGGGCAGATGGATTCAACTTCTGGGTTTCCACAGCCGTTTTGACCTTATGTGTTCTCTTAGGGCTCACGTAGTTGGGCATAGATTGAAGCATGAGAACTTCTTAAGTAAGGGGGATTCTTATGTAGTAGGGGCCAGGGGAAGTCAGTGTTGAGTGAGGATTAGAACTCACAGCCTCCTCACTGCCGTCTTCCCCCCAGCTAAGAGCTATTCAGCCTTCCGTCTCCCTCCTTGGTCACTCTTGATCATCTCTCCGTACTTTCCTCTCAGTGATGTCTCCTGCCCTGTTTTGACGCTAGAACCATTGACTCCTTTCTGTAGATGGGGTGGCAAGGAGAATAGTCCTTCATATTGTCTGTGTCCTTCCTGGGCCACCAGGCTAAGTTCTTCTGTCTCTTCCTGCTCACGTCGTCACCTTGTATGCACCGTACAACTCTAGAATGACAGGTGTGTGTGTGTGTGGGGGGAGGACTTTCCATTTGGTCTCCGGCTGCCTCAGTCAGTGGTTGCCTCAAGGTGTTGGTGGTCAGGTAGGACAGCTCTAAGAGCAGGCCGCTGGCCACCTTCTTTCACCCCACCTCTGATTCCTGAATCCCCTTCCCGTGGATGTCACATGACAGCCTATTCTACTGACCCATACTTAAGGAATTCAAAAACTCTTACCCATGGGTCAGGATTTTCTCCAGGACCCTGTATACTGAGTGTGAACCATCCTGCTCTCCCCAGTCCAGTGGCGGAGGAGATGGATGCATTGTGACTAGCAGTCGGGACAATAAGGGGAAATAGAGTTGTGTGTGCTGGGGGCTCAGGAAGGACTCACTTCACAGTGGAGGTGAGAGCTGAGTGGGGTTTGAAGGACCAGCTTTCTCTCCTCCCTTAAGCCACAGGGAAGAGCCAAGAAAATGCCGCTGTCCTTTGAGGGAGAGGACAGGTGGGAAGGAGACAAGATGGACAGTAAAAGAACCCCCAGCACACTGGGACACAGAGAGGCCTTAATTCAGTTCTTGACTTCACTCATGGGATCCAAAGTGCAGTACAGTGTGTGGGTTCTAAACCTGGCCAGACAACAATCTCCACATTCAGCATGCTTCCCACCCTCTCAGAAAGAAGAAACAAACAAAAATTTACCTTGCTTCAGTTTATACTCCAGTCCTGTAAGCCCCCCAAAAAAGGGGGCTGGATGGGTGCCGTAGCTGCCATGGAAATCTAAAATTGATATCTTTTGTCCTTGTGGGACCCAATCAGATTTACCCCTAAGCAATCTGTCTTCTTCCTCTGAAGTGAGAGCAGAAAGGACTTGTTCTTAGATGGCTTGCAGGACCCTGGTGAACCTGGCCCCTCAGCAGAGAATGCTCCGGTACCAAACTGTTAATGCCACAGCCAATGGGATGGGTGGGCATGGTGGCATACACCTTTAATTCCATAGTTGGAGAAGCCAAGGCAGGAGGACTGCCACTTCTAGGCTAGTCTGGACTAGTTGGGGGACTCTGTCTCAGTCACTGAAGGCTAAACTTCTGGGGAGAACTGGGGGGGGCGACACAAGTGCTGGATCGGGTCTTGGGGAACCAACAGAATGAGGGACATGACAAGGCGAGAAGATGGATCAATTGGGTGGGTCAATCAGTTTGTATGGATCTCAGGGTTCTGGGGAGGGGGTGTGGCTGAAAGCAAGTCTGTAAGTATCAGAGGACCAACTGGGCATGGACGGACTTGGAAAGTGAGACAAGGAAACCACATTACCCACAAACCCCTTTGACAGTAAGTCAGGAGTGAGACAGTAAAGGTCTGGACCATTGACTTGGGCAGGAGGGTGGGTTTGACTGGGAAAACCTACATGTTTCAAGCTGGTAGCAGGTGTGTGTGTGTGTGTGTGTGTGTGTGTGTGTGTGTGTGTGTCCAGCACATGGAAGCACCCAGTGAAAAGAAGACTTACTCCATCCTGCCATCTCTCTGATTCTGTGCCCTCACTTGCTCTTAACCTCATGCTCCTCAATCAGGTGTCTGCTTTAACCGTCTGGACTGCAGGATCAGGACTGGAGGAGGGACGTCCCCCTCCCAATTCTTTCAATCAGGAAACTGTGTGCTGGGCACTGGGTGGCACGAACAGGATGTCATCTACCTGCCACCCCTGTGCTCACAGTTGAGTGATAATTGTGTACCCACACTCTCCTTTCCAAGATAGAAAGTGCTGGGGGACAGAAGAGGAGTCTAGAAAAGGCACAAGTGTAAGTCAGAGGAGAGATGGATTCGCTTTCTCCTTTCTCTGTTCAACCTGCTCTGTGTTGGTCCCTGAGTGGGGAGGAGGGCTGTGACTAGACACAGCTCTGGCCTGCAGGAAGCAAGCACTGGATGTGAATGTGAGGGTGGGGCTGGGAGTTGTGTGTCTGGGTCCCTGTGAATCCCTGTCTATAGACATCTTTGTGTATTGTGAGTGAGATGGACTGAAGAGTTTGCCGGGCCCCACCGTGGGGCAAAGATGCTCTTGGGACTGAGGTGGTGTAGTCACTCAGGTTTCTCTGATCTCTCAAAATCCCAATGCAGAAGGTAGGGGTGCTGGCCCTTTAGACACCTTTAGATTCTCTCATCAACCTGTGAGACATGCCTAGCCCTTGGTCTTGCTTCCCTGCACACCCCAGCACCCCACAAGCTGCCCTCTGATGGACGGGAACACATTGGTGCCAGGCACAGAGCAGCCTTTGTGTTCCGCCATCAGTGGTGATCCATCAGCTCGGACCTGACAGCAGGACTTCCAACCTTAATCCCCACCCCTGCTGCGTGGGCATATGGGGGGCCCTGCCCCTGATGGAGCCTCCCCAGGCACTCATGCTTTCTCCAGAGGAAGCCCCTATCTCCTGCAGAGGCTTCAGACCCAGGCTGGTGGCCTCCCACCCTGGCCATCTCAACTTGACTTTGCCCATTTGCATGCTGGGCTGACCTCATTTGCATGGTAGCATCGGGTTTCAGAAATCCCCTTCACCTGCTCCCGGTTCCTTCCCCTTCTGCTGCATACTGTCTGGCCTCCAACCCTTTCTAGTCCTTACAGATGAGCTGACCTGGGTTGCCAGGTTGCTTGACTAGAATCAAGGCAAGTGTCTCATTCTGGAGTCTCATGTGCTTGGGAACAGAGACTCAAGAAGGTACAGAGAGGGGAGCCTCTGGTCTCTCCAAACAGGCCCCACCTTTTGCTTTCCAAGGCAAGGTCTCTGAAAATTATTTGTAGGGACTAAGTGGGGGATTGGGTCTTGGTAATATGTATATGTTTCAGTAAGCATTCATAAATACGCTGTGCAAATCCACACTATTTAATGAGGCAGTAGCTTTTTTAATGGGGTGTGAACCGATCACTGGATCATAGACCATCAAAGTTGCAAGGCAGTTGAGGATCGGCTAGTCCATCTTCCTTCTATACAGGAGGAAACAGAGGCCCAGAAAAGGGACTTGCTCAAGAATGCTGAGGACTCGAGTTAGGTATCAAGGGTGTATCTTCTTGGAAGGCCTGATCTTAGACCTTGGGGCCGAGCTTCTTTCCCTCTGTGAGGTTGCAAGTGAGAAAGGGTACAGCAGATGGGTAGACAAGCTCTCTGGGAGTGTGAGGCCACATGTCTGTGGACCTCAGGAAGTTCAGGGAGATCTTAGGGGGAGCTGTTATGGAGAGAGGAACAGAGGAGACAGGACAAGTATGAGAAGAGAAACTGGGGCCTTGGGATGAGAGGTTTAGAGGTACATGAGATCAGAGATGAGCTGGGATGGGGAGAGGCCCTGGCCTTTGGACCACATGGATGAAGTGTCAGGCAACCACCGGGAAATCCTATCCCGGCCTGGAATCTGGAGCTCAGAGCCAGGATCATCCTTTAAGAATCTTTGGCTTTGGGGTGGGGAAAGGGGCAAACCTGGAGGCGGAAGAGGTTGGGTCCTGGGAGAGCTGGGGTCAAGAGGAGGGGGTTGTTGGAGACAAAGCAGAGAGCTGGTGACCAAAATAACTGGAACTGGGCTCAGCAGAGCACATGGCCATGTGAACTCAGGGCCTGGCTCCTGTAGAACCTTTGGAAATAAGGGTGAGGATTGTGAATATGCCACAGTCCATCATAGTGGCCCTTTACCCCCTGGTTGGGGCAGAAGCTGTCAGGAACTTAAGGGAAGTAGATGGATGAGGAGGATATGAGGCAGGGTAGGTGCTGTATCCCCATCTCTGGTTCTCAGTTTGCTCACCTGTAAACCCAGATGCTGTACCCAATGGTCCAAAAAATGGCCTTCCCCTCAACTCCACATGTCGGCCTGAGGGAAGTGCCAATAGGTGTAAGGTAAATCACATTGGCAAAGTGATTTGTGCTGTTTGTACTTGCTGAGAGCAGACTCTGGGAGTGAGGAACCTCCTCTCTTCATCTCCAATTCTGTGCTGATTTTATGTGTCCTACCAAACTCCCTGTCTTAGGGCAAGCTGGCCACCTGGGTCTGAAACAGGGAGCAAGGTGTACAGCACACAGCTAAGGGTATTAAAAACATTGTGCCCTCGAGAGTGACTAAAGGTAAACCACTTCCAGTGGAGGGTGCTGTTCTTTATCCCATGGTATAAAAATGCCCGCAGTGGGAATGGAGGCCAGAAACATCCATGGGGAGAACGTCCTGCTTTGCCTAGAGATCTCACTCGGGAACGTCAGAACGACTCTTCCTCCAGGGCTTCCCCAGCCACTTCTGGGGGGGGGGGGTCCTGTGAGTGCCCAGTCTGATGAAGTCCTCTATGGGCTGCTTGTCCCCTGTTCTTCCACTTCTGTTTGCTGCATACGTGATAAACTCTTTCCTTCAAGCCCGAAAGTGTGGCTGCGTAGACCATTCTCTGTATGGAGCATGGACTTGGGGCAGGAAGACATTGTTTTTGTGGTTGCTGTTGATTGGTCGGTCTTGTGGTGCTGGGCACAGAAGGCAAGATCTTGGCATACACACTGGGCAAGTGCTCCACCACTCCTAGCTGGAGGAGCGCTCTGTAGGTTGGCTTAAGCAGGTCTTGCCCCAAGGGGTGAACCACTTGGATCAGATAGACATTTTTCTTTAGGGTATGTTGTCCCAAATTTATTTTTGCTCCTATGCTCAACCTCACTAGAACTGTGGGGTGTGTGTTCTTCACACTCACCTTTGGTCAGCCTGTTTGTATCTCCTTCTCTCCTGGCCACCCTCTACATGGCTTCAGAAGCCATAGCAATGCCACCCCACCCCCTTCCACTCCCAAACTGCTTCTATTTCTGCCTCTTTGACAAGTTGTGACATATTTGGGAGCAGCTGCTGCCTGGGTGGAGATGTCTTTGCTTTCTCTTGGCTCTGTCCTCTGCCCCATCCCTCTGCCGACAGCAACCCCTTCCCAGAATGCATCTTACATTATCTTCTTGGCAACCCAGACACTGGCTTTCTCTAGATTTCTCCAGGACTGCCTGGGGCTCCAGGGTGATCTAAGGGAGTCTTCTGGTACAGAAAGCCAGTGGGAGTAGAATCCCTTGTCAACTCCAGAGTTGTGTGGTTTGCGACAAATTTCCTCCACACTGAGCTTCACCCTTCTCTCTTTAAGATGGAGGTGATGACTAATGCCTTCCCTGCTAATCTGTCACTGTGGAATAAGGGAATTCCTCCATTACTTGTATCTGCTCTGAGGGTGCCTTTCTCTGCTGGCCTTTCTTCTGACCTAATAAATGTGCTGGAATCCCTTCCATCATAAAGATCCTTCAGCTGTGGCTCTGTCTCTAGCCTTCCCTTCCTCCCCACATTTCTGGAAAGAGGAGTTAACATTTCCTCACCTCCCAGTCACTCACTGCTTGTTGGCTTCCACCTCTGCTGGGTCACTAAGGCTGTTCTCCCCAAGCCGAGCAGAGACCCTCAGCAGATGGCAGCTTGTCTGCATCCCACCGGATTGCTCTGTGGCATCTGGTGGGATGGACCATGTCATTCCTGAAAGGCCTCTTCCTGCTGCTCTAAGCCTCCATCCTTGGGTTTTCTCATCTTATCTCCTGTGTTCCTCTTCCTGCCTCGTCTGTTCTCCTCCTGTTCCTTCTTCCTTGAGTCACTTTTTAGGAGGACCACTCTATTCCTCTTCTTTTCTACTGTGTTCCTTGGCAACCTTATTCTCTTACCTAGGCTTCAGTGACCATGCGAACATATGCCTTGTGACCGTGAGCTGCTCCTAACTAACTGTGATGGACCATCACTTCCTTGAGTCCCAGATTACAGATACATGGTTTTGGTGGAGGGCTCCACTTAGCTGTCTTACAGGTTCCATTCCAGCATTAATTTTATTGCTGACTGATGCCACCATTCACCAATAATTTCTCATCATTTTTTAACCCACCCACATTCAGTAAGTTTCAACTTTGTAATTTCTTGATTCACATAGGACCAGAAATCAGTTTTCACTAACCAAAATGAGAAATCTCACTGGAAACATGAACATTTGGCAGAGATCACAGCAGGGATATGCTTTAGTGTAAAGTAAAGGCTACTCCGTATCTGTCTCAAAAAAAAGTTTAGAAGCAAGCGTGGGTGTAGCTCTGTGATTAAGCACTAGCGTGCATAAGGGTTTGACACCTAACATACACAAGAGTTACAAAATAAGCCTCAAAGACACCAACTTGATGTAACTGCCTGAAAAATAATGCCCAGTATTCTTCAAAGGATTACAATACAATCTAACAATCAGATGTGTGTGTGAAGTTCTCAATGATCGTCCTACCATTGACACCAGCAGGCAACAGGGGCTGGAGAGAAGGCTCTGTAGTTAAGAGCACTTTCTGCTCTAGCAGACGACTCAGGATTGGCTCCCAGCACCCACACAGCAGCTCACAACTGTCTGTAACTCCAGCTCCAGGGTATCCAACACCCTTGTCTGGTCTCTGTGGGTATTACATGGGTGTGTGTGGTGCACATACAGATAAGCTAGTAACACACACACACACACACACATACACACACACACACACACACACACACCTAGAAAATAAAATAAAAAGTAGTAGACAACAAAGAAGAAAGGAAAAATATGTGACCCCCTAGAAGAAAAATCAGTTCATTCAAATACACCCAGAAATGTCAGGGGCAGTAGATTAGCACTCAGGCCCCTTAAAATAGCTGCTATAAATATACTCGATATACTCAAGGATTTAAAAACAGGAACACAATGAACAGACAGTTCTGGGGGCTGCGTTTGAAAGCAAGGTACCAGTATGGCCAACTTTCTGTGAGGACTTTCTTTTTCATGTTCTTATGAAAGGGCAGCCTTCATGCCGCCATGGTCTGTTTTGGTGTGTTCCTGGAACACTCTTCCTCCCTTCCTTCCTCCCTCCTTCCCTCCCTGTCTCTCTCTCTTCTCCTTTTCTCCATTCTCCCTGTCTCTGTGTAGTCCAGGATGACCTCAAGTTCTTGATTCTCTTGGCCCAGGCTCTTCCGTGTGGTGGGATTACACACCTGTGCCACTCCATCTGGCTGTGTCTTTTCCTCTGAGCACTGGTCCCATTGGATCAGGCTTCCCCCTCTTCACCTAATTACATCTCAAAGACCCCACCTACAAATCATATTATATTGGGGTTATGGATCCAACTTCAATTTAGGGAGGCATATAAATCACTCAATTTGTAATAGAGTAATATATGATTAGACACTGTAAAAAAGTTATTGACGAGGAACACAAAAGCAATGGAAGCTATATAAATGAAACAGGAAAAAGGGCTAAATAACCAAACCAAACCAAAAAGAGCTTCAGTGTTCTATGGGAAATACCATACCTAGTAGATTGACATGTATGTAACTGAGTCCCAGAAAGGGGAAGAGAAATATTAGAAGAAAAAAACCTGGAATTTTCAAAGTTGATAAAAATTACAAATTTATATATCTAAAGCATTCAATTAACCCCTGAAAGAATAAACACAAAGAAAACCACACTAAGACATATCACAACCAAATTGTTAAAAACCAGTGATTAAGAGAAAATGTGAATACTTGGAGAAACAAAGGTGCATTTTATATGGAGGAACAAAGATAAGTAGTGATGGCCAATTTCTCACCAACTTCTAGGAAGGCCAGAAGAAGTAGGACATCTTTAAAAGCTGGAGAGAAGAAATTCAACCAAATTCTATATACGGTGAAAATAGCTTTTGAGAGTGATGATGGGATAAAGGCTTTTTCAGCCAAGAGAAATTGGCAGGATTTGTCACCAGCGGATCTTTACTATAAGAAATGTTACAGGGAATTTCCTGAGTAGAAGAAATTGATAAAAAAAAAAAAAAAAGAAAGAAAAATAGAGACTTAAAAGCACCTAAAGGAATAAAGAACACCTGAAGTGGTAAATACAAGTAAATAAATACATAAAAGGCTATTACCTTGACTTTAAAATATAGTTACATATTTAAAGCAAAATAATAATGATGCATTAAAGGTTTTATAACACACACACACACACACACACACACACACATATATATATATATAGAGAGAGAGAAAATATATAATAATGGTAGTACAGAAAATAGAAGGTGGGAAATTGAGGTATACTGTGATTGCATTTCTCCTTTATAGATGAAGTGGTAACAGGTGGAGGTAAACTGTGATGAGTTAAAGATGCACATTGCTAACACAAAAGCAGCTACTCAAATGTAAAACACAGAGGTCAATAGATGATGAGCCCATGCTGAAGATCACTGGGGATAGTTAAAAGAGCTTATCTAGAAGAAGGGAATAGAGAGAGGAGGAGAGATGAGACAAATGAAAAGGTCCGTGAGATGGTCGGCTTAAACCCAACCTCACGTGTAAGTGCACAGATACGATATAGAGTACATTTTAAAGAGCAAGCGCCAGCTTTGGGCGTCCAGGAGAAACTATGGTAAATGTGAAGTCAGGTTGAAAGTAAAAGGATGGGGAAACACGTACAATGCAAACACTATCCCTAAGAAAGAGCAGTATCAATGTTAGTGTCGGATAAAAGGAGCTTGGAGAATGAGGAATTCTGCCGGGTGTTATGGTTGACCGTAATGTCCTCCATGGACGCGTGGGTTTGAATACTCGGTCCCCAGAGATGGTGCTGTGCTGGGAAGTCATGGAGCCTTTGAGGCTGTTTGCTGCAGACCCCTAGGGTGGGCCTTGAGGGTATAGCCTTGCTCTGTTTCTGATTCCCTTTCTAACTCCTAATCCTCAAGACGTGCAGAGCCCTGGGTTCCTGCTTTCACTGCCATGCACCCAACTGTCCCCTCCCCAGCATGGTGGACTGACGGCTCCTGAAACATGAGCCAAAACACAGCCTTCCTCCATTAAGTTTCTTCTGTGAGCTATTCGGCCCCAGCGACACTGTACGCTATCCCCAATACACTAGAGATAAAGAGGCCCATTACATAATGATAAAGGGGCCAATTTATCGATAGGATGTGATGGTCCTGTCTCCAATATGCCTTCAATATCTATGAAACAAAAACTGAAAGGAGAGACAGACAAACACAGAGGTTTACAGATTTCAGCACTCCTCTCAATGATGGAGCAAGGACCTGAACAAGTGTGGAAACAGGGGGTGGGATGGGGCTTAGGTAGCCCTGTGGGTTTAATCAAGGGATATTTGTAGGATAGCCCACCCAACAATCACAGAATACTCTATTCTCCCCAAATGTGTATGGAACACTCTTCTAGATCCCGTGCTGGACAGAAAAATAGGTCTTGGTAAATTTTGAATATTCATAATGGTGAACCTATGTCTTGACCACAATAAGATGAAATAGGAATTGTGCTAAACTATGTCTCATTTGATCCTTCCTAATGACTCCAGGCAAGTGACAGGTGTGGTCTACATGGGAGCAGAAACTCAAACTTGTGACAAGCTGAAGCCCAGCTCGGGATCACTGTCATTCCACTGTTAACTAGCTGTAGCTAGTGCACCGGAGAGGATGCCCACGGGAGGTGCGGTGAGTTCAGGATCCCAATGACTGATGAATTGCTACCATCTCATCTCAGGCCTGTACTCCAGCAGCTTCCCTAGGAAAGAAAGGCTCTTAGTGGATGTGCCTCAGGCCCTCCCCACAGTGAGTGCCTGTGTCTGTTCAGTGAGGGTGCTCCTGACACCTCACTGACTCTCCTTGGGTGCTCCATCCAACTTCCTGTCTGTCATCTTGGCCTTCCTCCTCAGGGGTCTCCCTCACTACCTTTGTTCCTAGCTGGCCATTCTCAGCTCAGCAGCCTTGCTCTTCAAGACAGGGCCTAAGGACCTCCTTGAGATACCAGGCAGCTCAGGTAGCCTACCCAGCTCAAACGGCCCTGGTTACTTGAGTGTCTGCCTACTGTCCAGTGCCTCCCTTTGTCTTTACACTTGAGAGACTCTTCGGCCAGACTGCTTGAGCTGAAATAATGGGCATGTCCCCCCATTCCTGGCTAGTTTCCTTATTAGTGAATCCAGATTCTTCTGCCCTGCCCTCCATCAGATGGGACAGTCCTAAGAGCAGAAACAGTAGCTCTTCTGTCAGCCTGGGAACTTTCTGGTGAGAGGGGCAACATTTTCCCTAAACGGTGGGTATTCCTGATGGCTCCCTGATATCTCTTCTCAACTAGACAGGGGCCATTTTTCATCATCGGACCCTGAATTGCCTTGCTTGCCACCTGCTGGTGACCTGGCAGGAATGTAGTGGGGATGCTGTGGGGGCACTCTTGAGGCTCTGCCCTGGGAGAGGAGCCCTGGGATCCTCCACAGAGGTTTCTGTCCAGGGCAGGCAAGTAGACCCGTGCCAAGCAGCTCTCAGCACAAGCCATAAAGCAACACCAGGGGCCATTCTCCCCCCAGGAAGGGGTAAGCTGGAACGCTCTCCCATGACCCTTTTGGTCACTCACATCCATCTTACTCCTCTGCAGAAGACAGGACATGCTGAGTGGCATGGGCACAGCAAACCCAGATGCCACGGAGCCTTGGCTCTGCCACTTGCTAGCTGAGTGACCTTTTTATTTAATATCTTGGAACCTTGTTTCCTCACAAGCCAAGCACTGACCAGAGAACCTGTTTCTCTGGGATATCATGTGGTCTGTGAATGCAGGCTGAATGGAAGAATCCATATTTGTTCCCTCCCTTTGGGAGAATTTGGGAGGGGTCTAACTAGCCTCTGATAAATTCTAGTGTCTGTGGGTGGAACAGGTCACTGACATGACATTTAGTCCATTCTCAGCCTTTAATCCATCCCAGGCACACACTTAAATAAGTTCCCAAAATGGAACCCTTGGTAATGCATTCCTGAGCTCTGGTCATGAGAAAATCCCATCCAGCGTCACCCCCCCCCCATGGTAAGTGGCTGGCGTGTCTTTCCTTTGACTCTTCTGTAGCTGGAATGGGGAATGTGGCATAACTCACTGGGTCTGGATTCTAGATCTAGCGCTGCCATTAACCCCCCATGTGACCTTGGGAACGGGAGGCTAATATTTACCAGGCCTTACTGCTAGCTGGCCACCACGTTCTTCACACGTTACCTCACTCATGCCTCACAATGCATCTGTGGGGCAGATGGTAGGCTCCCCCTTTTACAAAGGAGAAACTCAAGGATCAGAGAGGTTTAGACACTTGCACCCAATCACACAGCTACTAAAGACTGCATGGAGAGCTCTCTGACGCCACAGCCTCTTTCCACAGCACAGTGACATTCTCCAGGTCCCAGAGTTTCCTGGTCTGTAAAACAAGAAAATTGTGTTCAGTTCTCGAAGGTTCTTGCACCAGGCTTATGGAAAGATCTCTGGAAATTTCTGCTCAGCTTCTTGGCTCATCCTCCTCACACTTCCCCAGCCTTCTCTTTGTCTCTCCTAGACCCTCTTTGCCACCTTCTCCAGTGAGTTGGTGTGAGACCAAATGTTTCTCTGGAGTCTGGGCCGTCCATCTGCTGCGTTCCCCGCATAGCTGGCTGTGGGAACACCGCGTTCCACCCTCCTGACCCTGAGGTCTGGAGTGTTTTCCCCAGGCCTCCTTTCTTGTCTGCATTCTCTTCCTACAGGGCTTAGGCCACCGGTGGCAAGGCATGCTGGCCTCTGTGCCTCTGAAAGCAGATGGCCTCCTGGTATTCGGGGCGGGGTGGGGGTGGTGAGGGTGGTGAAGGCTGTAGTTGCTTCCTACGCTTGCAGAGGGAGTTCACACAGCCAGACATTCACCAATGCCATGTTCACACTCTCTCCCTAGCTCCCCACAGCCCTGACTTCATCTCCTCGGCCTAGCTTTGGCACCCTTAGCCTCGCGAATTGCCCGTCTTCCAACACCAGGTGTCTGGCTTTCCAAGTCCCAGGGTGTTCGTCACGCTCCTGCGTGGTAAGCAGGCTGCTGGAAGGAGCTGCTTCTCTCTTGGCAAGGGAGGCACTCACACTCCCTGGTCCAAGGGTGAAGAGCACTGCTTTCTGGAAGTCTTAAACCCAGAATTAACTGCATTCTCCATCTAGTGTCACGTGATAGGAGATGGGGAGTCAGGGAACGTACCCTGGGCCCAGCATAGGAAGCATGAAGGTAGGGGGACACTGACAATGTGACATCTTCCCATGTCATCAGCAGTAGCGATGTCATCATTTAGGGCTTTCCTGTTTACTGGGCACCAGGAGAAATGCTTTGGACACGTCGGCTGGTTCCCACAGGGAGTCAATGAATTGGGTTGCATTCCTGTTTTCAGAATGAGAGTCATGGCTTAGATGTTTGCTGTCAGTGCTGATGGGAGGTTGGGTCTATGCTTCAGCTAAGCCTGGCTTCCTCTAGGCAGTGACAGTCCTCCTCACTAAGTTATTCCTCTTCCGGCCTTGGGCAACCTTGGTGACCAGCCTATCTTCAGAGTGTGTATGCATAGGCACTCTGCAATGCACTCCGTGGATCCAATACACACTTGTTAAACCACTGTGCTCAGTGATGGAGCTATGGTATCAAAACAAGTCCCTTTCTGTTACACAGAGAAGTTTCAGGGCCATTTCACAGCAGCCTCCTGTCAAGACCTTGGTGAATTCCTGCCCTTTGGACCTTGGTGCTACTCACCAAGTAGAAAAATCGAGGGTGTCCCTCAGAGGGGCATAAAATGGTAGACCAAGAGGGCCAAGTGCCTTGATCTTTAAGAAGGGGAGATGCCACCTTGAAGGTAGGTGAACTGATCAAGTGGTTGGGGGCTTTCTTTGTTCTGAGGCAGATAGCCTTAGAGAGTCATGAATTTCTGAACATTCCATCCTCCCATGAGAGGAGGGGCCTGGCACCAGAGCCTGCAGCCCCAGGGGTGGGTGTAGAACTGATGGAACCACACCCCCCGCTCCACGCTATTGCGAGCATGGCCTGGAGCAGATGGCACTCTTGCCTTGTTTCGCTTTACTCTTGCTGGCTGTCTCACCAAGGCTTGGCTCCTGGCCTTGGAGGTTGAGAGCCAACTTCTGGCCCCTGACACCTTGAGGTACCGAGCTTCCCCCCCATCCCACCCCCCCAACCCCGCCACGACTTGTTAACCACAGTGAAATCATAGATGCGTAAATCATCAGAGCTGGGAAACATCTTAAACCAACTGTCTCATTTTAACAAGGAGAAACCGAGAACTGGTTAGGGAGTGTCTTGCCTAAGGCGACAGATGGCAGAGTCGAGTGAACCATATTGGACTTCAGCAGTTGGCCTGCCTTGTCCGTAAGAGCCAGGAAATGTCTCATGCCTTCCACAAGTAATTCCATTACCTTTACCTGGACGATGATTACACAGGAAGTCTCTCTCTCTCTCTCTCTCTCTCTCTCTCTCTCTCTCTCTCTCTCTCTCTCTCTCTCTCATTTCTATACTTCTCTAAGAGGCAGATATTTGTCTGCTACATAAAGCTTATCCAATTAAACCCCAGAGGATCTTGCCTCTGTTAGATGGTAAAAAGCGAATGGTGGAGGATGTCTAGACCCTTGGCTGCTTCTCCTTCCTACACAGCGCCAGCAGATAGCCTCTGCCTACAGCTACCAGGCCCTACAATCATTACTCACTCCCATCAAGCCTTAGTTTTTTCATTTTGGAATCAAGGATAATAAGGCACTTGGCTTGGTGCCTGGCACACCATCGCTAATAGAATGTTAACCATTATTTGTTATTGGTGGAACTGTAATTACTCCTGAAGGTAGTGGGTCTCTGCAGGACTTCCCATCTAGTCTGGAGGATTGACCCTGGGCTCCATGGCATTTCCGTGTGGTAGCTACCCCACAGCTCTCTCACTATCCCTGCAACATACATAAGCAAACCCTTGCCCTCTAGGGGTCCCAAACCATTGTTAGCCAAGCCTCTTGAACTTCACAGGTCTCTTCCTGTTGTGACTCATAAATAACCCCAGGCCATCTGTCTATGAAACCCCAATAGTCAGACCTAAGCAAAAGTTTCCTAGATCCCTGCCGCCATCCATCCTTGTCTTCGTCTGTTTCTGGCAGGCTTTTTATTTTTTCTCTGCTGTAAGATGTAAAGCTCTTGTTTGAGCGGTTTTCTGTGCGCAGACGCTTCATCACAGCAGATGTGGAGGAAATCTCCCGGGAACACTTCTCCAGGAAGGAAGTGCACATTTAAAGAAATTGCACAGAAGTGATGTGCTCCCTCCTCAGCCCATGGCTGGCAGGGTGGCAGCTGCAAGGTAGGTGGGATGTGCCCAGAAAACATGAGGGTCTGTGAGGCAAGGACCACTCACTGCAAAGGGCTCAGAAAAGGGCTTTCTGTGTCTCCAGAGCCAAGTAACTCCTCAACCTTGTTGGGAGAGGAGATAAGAGCGCTGGGGCTCTCTCTTCCTCATTACTTCACCTGCTAAGCAAGCATATCCCTAACCAGTCCTGGGTACCTAGGGCCCTCTCAACCTGTCAAAGAGACAATTAGTTGATGTGAATGGCTGTACGCTGTGGACTGAATGCGTTACCCCTTCACATTCATGTGTTGAATTATCACCCCAGTGTGATGGTATTTAAGGGAAAAGCTTGAGAGGCAATTAGGGTTACGTAAGATTATGAGGGTGAGGACTCCATGATGAGATCAGTGCCCTAATAAGTAGAGACACTAGGGAGCTTGCTCTCTCTGCCTGTGTACATGGAGAGAAGGCTAGGACGACCACAACAAGCCAGCCGCTTCCAGGCCAGGAAGTGAAACCTTACTATGACCTCAGCATACATGCATGATGATGTCCAATTCCAGTCTATAACACTATGAGAAAATGAATTTCTGTTGCTTAAGCGTCCCAGTCACTGGTGTTTTGTTATGGAAGTTTTGTTATGGAGGAGATGACTAATAATCATAGAAGTCAAAAAGGCAGGTCACTTTGTGTTCTCACTATGCTTGCAGGGGCTTGCTGTACCCAGTGCCAATGACTGGAGCTAGTCCATTAGTGAAGCCTAGGACAGAGGCAGCCATACTTTTGTTCCAATTTGAGCCGCACAAGCAAAAATCATATGTGCATGAAATTTTAACTAAAGAGAAAAGAAAAGAATATTTATAAAATTGCAATACACAGAATAACAAGTGAATCATAATCGTGGGTTAACTAGACTTTTTCCTGGCAATTATCCAACACCTGAGAGGAACAGTGTCAGGGAGGAAAGAGTGACAGAGGTTCTGGCTTCCATCTATCATGGCAGAGAAGGCGTGGCAGGTGCTGCTCATATGATGGTGGATGAGAAGCAGAGGACTGTAGCAACAGGATAGAGCCAGGCAACAGAGCCCCAAGGGTGCACCCCCAGTGATGAACTTCCCCCCATGAGATCCCACTTTCCATTTTCCCATAGCATATTCAAAGTTGGAACCCATCAGTGACCTAAACCACTCATTAGGTCCGAGTTCTCACGACCCAACTATCTGTGGAAATGTCCTCCTGGACACAGCCAGAGACCTGTTTTACTGCTTGCTTGGGCATTTCTCAGTCCGGCCGACACTCAAGACTAACTACTGTGCCTCATCTCCCCTACCGCTCAGTTAGGGAAAGGGTCCAGCGTCATTGCTTCTGAATGATTCTCTCCCATTGCCTCTGTGAGTGGAGGTGACTCAGTTAATTCTGTGCTTATGATTCTTTTATAAGATTGCCCCATTTTTATTTCCAGATGGCGTATTTTTCAGTTGATGTGTTTTTAAATAATTTATTATGAAATCAAAAGTGTGTTTTCTTTTATGACCAGCATCTTTCATCTGTGCGGTGTGTTACAATCCTTTCCGATGTGTTGTGATGAATTCTGTGAAGGGAATGACATCACAGTTACTGAGTTCTGTAATTTTTTCCCCCAGTTTTAGAACATTGGACACTGTTTCAGTGAGTACTGGGTTTCAAGCTGCCCCTGATTCCCTGTGTGGAAGAGTTATCTAGAATCTATATGTAGATGTAGGACTGCCGAGGCCCAGAATCCATGTATTCCAAATGTTGCTAGATGGTGTAGAAATTGTTCCCCAAAGTGATCGTACCAATTTATAATGCACACTTTTTGTGTGTGCATGTGTGTGGTATGGTGTATCCAAGTATGTACACATGCATGTATCTATACCCACGCCTGGAAGCCAGAGAGGACATAAGGTGTTTTCCTTTAACCCTCTCTGCCTTGTTCTGGACTGACGTCTCTCACTGAACCTGGAGCTCATCATTTTTGGTCTAGGCTGGTGGCCAGCAAGCCTCATCGATCCTCATGTTTCTACCTCCACCAGCTTTGGGGTTACAGGTGTGTGCAGCCATGTCTGGCTTTTTATGGTTGATGGGGATCCAAACTCAAGTCCTTCCGTTTACACACACAGCTGCTGCTCTTATCTGTTGAGCAATCTCCCAGCCCTGATAATCCTACTGATAGTGATATTATCAGACTTAGATTTTGATTTGCTGTTGCTTTTTTGAGACAGGGTCTCTCTATTTAGCCCTGACTATGTTGGAATTTGTTATGTAGACCAAGCTGGCCTTGAACTCACAGAGATATCCACTTACCTCTGCCTTCAGAGTGCTGGCATTAAAAGTATGCACCGTCATTGCTGGCCTCAGACTTAGATTCTTGCTATCATTATTTACCCAGAGGGAATAAGGTAACTTCTTGGTTAATGTCTGAATGTTCTTCTAGCCAAGCTTTTGCTTGGAAGCTTATTGGTCATGGAGATTTTTCTATGAAATCCATTTTTGTTTATTTTTATTGGGTTGAACTTTCCATCATTGTATGAAATACTCGAGATAAAGAAACTTACAAGAAAGAAATCTTTATTTTGGCTCCATGTCCTAGTTTTCTTTCTGTAGCTGTGATAAAACACCATGACCAAAGTCAACCCTGGGAGGCAAGGGTTATTGGCTTACCTATCCCAATTATAGTCCTTCACTGAGGGAAGCCGGCCAGGGACAGAGGCAGCAAACACCACAGAGGAAGGCTGCTTCCTGGCTTGGTCCTCATAGCTTGCTCAGCCTGCTCTCTTCTATCACCTAGGACCACCTGCCCAGGGCTGGCACCACCCAGAATAGACTGGGCCCTCCCACATCAATCACTAATCAAGAAAACACCCCCACAGACTTGCCTCCAGCAATCTGATGGAGGCAGTTCTTCAATTAAGGTTCCCCTTTCAAGGTGACTATTTGTGTCAGGTTGACCACAACAACTAACCAGCACACGTGTGAGTCCATGGCTTTTGGCTCCATTGCTTGGGTGCCTATAGCAAGGCAGAACATCATAATATGGTGTATTAGCTACTTTTCTGTATGTAGCTGTAGTCAGAAGTTTCCTGTCCCAATTGCCCAGTCCCAAATAGCCAACTCAGAGGCTTACTATGAATTATAAATGCTTGACCAATAGCTCAGGCTTGTTACTAACTACTTCTTACAACTTAAATCAACCCATTTTTATTAATCTAGGTATTGCCACATGGCTTTACTTGTCCTATAGCATGTCTTGCTTCCTGGGTAGCTGGCTCGAATCTCTCTGGACTCTTCTGACTCCACCCTTCTTCCTCCCATCATTATCTTTGTGTCAGGCTGTCTTGTCCAATCTCTTCTTGCCCTGCTCTAGGCCAATCAGGTTTTTTTTTTTATTAACAATGAGCATCATCTACAGCATGGAGCTATGACAGAATTCCTAGCAAAGGGAATGTGAGGAGGGAAGAGTTACTTTGGCCTACAGTTTGAAGGCGTGCTCTGTCATGGTGGAGGGTGAAGCGGCTGGTCACACTGCATCCACTGTCAGGAAGCAGAGAGAGAAGTGAATGCCTGTACTTGGATCCCTTTCATTTAGTCTGGGACCCAGGACCACAGGATAATGCTGCCCACACTCACGGTGGGTTTATTGCTTATGCATAGAGATAAAATAGGTTTTTAATAATAATTTTATGTAAGTGCTAAATGAGCCTACAAGTTTTAATAGTTCCTGTATAAATTGTGTAGAAGCATTATGTTAAAAGTCAGTCATGTTATTAGTTAATAATAAGGTTTTCCTTTTACAGTTTTATTCCATTTTTCTTCTTTGATTTAAAAAAATATTTTTCTAATTAATTAGTGTGTGTGTGTGTGGGGGGGCAGATGGGGACACTTGAATGCCTCTGCATGCTCAGAGGGCATTAGGCATCCTCCCTTTATCACTCTGCCTATCTCTTTGAGTCAGGATCTCTCCCTGAATCCAAGGCTCCCATTTTCTCCTCCAGGCTGAAAGCCAGCAAGCCCAGCCACCCTCCTCTGTCTCTGCCCACTTGAAACTGTACTTACAGGCTTGTTACAGGGGTGCTGTTATCTGAACTCTGGTCCTCATGATTGTGCAGCAAGTGTTCTTAACTGCTGAGTCACCTATCCATCCTCTTCTTTTACATCTCTCTCTCTCTCTCTCTCTCTCTCTCTCCCCCTCCCCCTCTCCCTCCCCCTCCCCCTCTCCCTTTCTTCCTCTCTCTCTGTCTCCCTCTCTCCCCCCCCTCTCTTTTTTGAGACAAGGACTCACTATGGAGGGCAGGCTGGCCTTGAGCTCCACCCGAACCCGCCTGCCTCTGCCCGCAAAGTGCTGGGATTACAGACGTGTGCCCATTTCATTACCTCGTCTCCATTTTAATTTTGTGTTGCTTGATTGCCCCGTCTCTGACTCTAGTGTAATGCTGAAGCCTCAGCAGCAGACATTCTTATTTATACCTGATCTCAAAGGAGAAATCTTGGTATATTTTATTACTAAGCAGGATATTTGATATTGCTTTTATAGCGAGACTTTAAAAATCAGATTAATGGAATTCTTTCCTAGCCCCACTTTACAGTGAGTTTGCTCTATAAATGAGATTGGGGGAGGAGTGCTGGAGAGATGGCTCAGCAGTTAAGAGAGAGTACACTCTGCTCTTCCGAAAGACCTGAGTTCAGTTCCCAGCACCCACATCAGGTGGCTCACTCACATCTACTTGTAGCTCCAGCTCCAGGGGATCCAAGGCCTCTGACCCTCTGGGTGCTGCAGTAATGTGCACAAAGGCACAATGTACACATAATTAAAAATAATAGAAGACATTTCAATAAGAGACTTGGATATTATCCAATAATTTTTTGCATATGTTGAGAATGTGCTCCTTTTGTTTTGTTCCTTGCTATGTATTATCATGACTGCATTGATTTTTAAATGTTGAATTATTTTCATACATACTGTTTACAATTTTTATCTTAGCTATCACTGTGCTTAATTAGTTGATATCGTATCTATGGCTTCAATTATGTGCATGAGAGGGATTGATGTGTGATTTCTCTTTCTTCCAAGGGTTTAGTACCATGAGTATGCTACTCTCGTAATATAAATTAGGAAGCGTTCTCCATTAGCCTGAAGAATTTGTTAAGCAGACTGGTGCTCAGTCCTTCATTAAATATTTAGAAGATTCCACTTAGGAGCCCTTGCAGTGAGTGCTAGAGTTTTGTTGATGCTGTTTTTGTTTTTTGTTTTGTTTTGGAAAGAGGATCATTGAAGCCCCTGTGGAGGTGAGGTTGGCCTTGACCTCTCGGTCCTCCAGCCTAGGTTAGTGTTGACATGAGTGATGAAACCTAAGCTGAATCCTCTGCAAGAGCAGCGTGAGCTCTGCCCACTGGACCACCTCTCCCATTCCCGGTGAGATCACTTAATAAAAGGGTTAGCCTGTCCCACTTCCCCCCCATCTCTTTATGCCTCCCACTGTGTTACAAAGCAGCAGGAAGGCTCTCGCCAAGTCCAGCCCCTCCCCCTCCCGTCTTGTACTTCCTAGTCTCCAGACCACAGTTAATAACTTGTTTATAATCCACCCAGTCTGTGGTAACCTGCGGCAGCCGCAGAAGCTGGACCAAGGCACTCCTCAGTGGTCAGACTATGTATGCGCTGCAGCTCACCAGGCTTGGTGGCTTGTGAGAGATGCACCATGGTAAATGACTTGTGTGTGTTTGAACAGTGCTTCATGCAAGTGTTGAGTTTAGAGTTTAGAGTGTGGGTCAGGATTGCCAATCACTCTACTCAAAAATTTGCTAGGCGTGGGCTGGAGAGATGGCTCAGCGGTTTAAGAGCACTGATTGTTTGTCCAGAGGACCCAGGTTCAATTCCCAGCACCTACACAGCAGCTCACACCTGTAACTCCAGTTCCAGGGCTTCTGACACACTCACACAGACACACATGCAGGCAAAACACCAATGATCATAAAATAAATTAGTTAATTAATTCTCTAGGCTTCACGGTGGTTTTGACTTTTTAGTTTGCCATTGTCTTAAGTTAGGGTATGATAGCGGCATGTGTAGGTTTTATGTGGTCTATGGGTTTAGGTTTAATAGGTCTAATGTATAATAGACTTCATGGTAAAACATCATGACTCAAGGCAAGTAGGGGAGAAAAGGGTTTATTTTACCTTACAGTTTACAGTCCATCGTCCAGGGAAGTCAGGGCAGGAACTCAAGGCAGGAATTGATGCAGAGACCATGAAGGAATGCTGCCCTGGCATGGTCAGCCTGTTTCCTTATACAAGTCAGGATCACCCATCGTGGCCCGAGTGCCCACATCCATCATCCATCAAGAAAACGTGCCACAGGCTTGCCCACAGGCCAGTCTGGTGAGGGCATTTTCTCAGTTGATGTCCTCTCTCCCCAAATGTAGGTTCTAGTCTATGTCAAGTTGACATAAAAATCAATCAGCAAAGTCACCCACTGATGGGGATGTGGCAAAATTTCTAACTACAGTTGTGTGTTTATCTGTTCATTTGAGAGGAGGGATGCGTAATGTATTTCAAGGCTGTATTACTGAAACACAAACACAGATTTTTTTAAAAAAAAATCTTTCTGCTGAATTTATTATTTTTGTTTGTTTGTTTTTTTGAGACAGGGTTTCTCTGTATGGATTTATTCTTTTAATTACTGTTCACTTCTTTATTTCTGGTAATACGTTTTAAGACTCACTTTGTCTGATATTATTATTGCTACCCAAGCTTGCCTTCTCACTCCTCTCTCTTTGACATGATCTCACTGTGTAGCCATGGCTGTCTTAGAACTTACTGTTTGAACCAGCCTGGCCTCAAATTCACAGAGATCCAACTCCCTCTGCCTCTGAAGTGCTCATAGTGAAGGCGTGCACCACCGTGCTTGGCCTCCCGACTTTATTTTGATTAGTGTTTGTGTGGTATAGTTTTTACATCCTTTGAATTTCCTTTGACCTTGTAAAGCCTATCACTTAGCACTACAAAAGTTGATTTTTTTTTTTCGAAGCGTTTGATTCATTATTAGTCAAACAATTACAGGTATGAGGCTAACCTCTATCATGTTACTATATGTATTCTATTTCTCCTGTATGTACAAAAAAATCCTTGTTTTCTTTATAATCAGTTTGTTCCATTGTCCTTTACTCCATTCGCCTTACAATATTGTGTTATTTTATTCTCTTAATTATGGTATGCTCGCATCTTTGGCTTGCTTTCCCTTCAGGGAGTGTCTGTAGTCCTCGCTTTGTGTTGCTGTGACCAGAATGCCCGGCGGAAACTACTTAAAGAAGGAAACATTTGACCGGGCAGCGGTGGCGCACGCTGTTAATCCCAGCACTCCGGAGGCAGATCCAGGTGGATCTCTGTGAGTTCGAGGCCAGCCTGGTCTACAGCGCGAGCTCCAGGACAGGCACCAAAAAAGAAGGAAGCATTTGTTGTGACTCCTGGCCCTGGAGAGTCGGCCCATCACAGAACGGAAGGCACATCCTGGAGGCCCCTCATATCATACAGCATACTCTACATAACTAGACAGGCAGGTTAATCACGGGGGCAGCGGCCGGGCCACAGCCTTCTCACGCCTGCCCCTAGAGATGCTAGGCTCCGCTTCTAAAGATTCTTTTCCCCCTCCCCCCACATTGCCACTTACTAGAGGACAAGCCTTCAAAACAGGGACCTCCCTCCCCTCCCCACCCCATCCCCGCCCCTGAGGAGGCTGCACATTTCAGATTCAAGCGTAAGTAGTGTTTGATGCCTTTCAAACAAGGTGATAAGGCTCTCTCCCCACTTTAACGCGCTCCTTCTTATGCCGTCATCATGGATCTTAAGTCCACATGTACTTGAAGCTGCACAAGATATATTTGTTTTCAGATAGACTTTTATTGTAACACTGGGAAATTTCTGCCTGAGGTAGTCATGAACTCTGGATCCCCAGCAGCAGCAGAAGGGGGCAGGGACCTTAAAGAAGCTGCAGTGCGCTGGGGGAGCTGTGTGGGGCGACTGCTTCTCTCTGCCCCAAGAGCAGCGGGATGAAGGGGCTCTGAGTGGCTCTGGCACTGCCAGGCGCTGGGGAGAGGAAGGACGAGAACTCACTGAGGACCAAACCCGCAGGCCCCTCGGCCAGGTCGCCATGGTAACATCTTCCAAGACGTTACTTTTTCACAGGCACTATTTGTGAGGGTGAGCTCATATTTTATTCCTCTTGGTCTTGGATGTCTTTGCCTGCTCTGCTGGCTTTTTTTCTCAAGTATACTTTAAATGTTGGTCTGCTGATGATAAACCTTAAATATTTTGAGAATCTTTAGACTCTATCTTTTAAGGTTATTTTTTTGCTGTTTATTCTTTTCTACGTTTATGGTTACTGGTGGTCAGCATTTATAAGATTTTATTTTATGTGTATGTGTTTGCCTGCTTGCCTGGATGAGTACTGTGTGCCTGAGCATGCCCTGGAGGCAGATACCCTGCAGCTGGAGTTACAGGCAGTTAAGAGCCAAACCTGGGTCCTCCGCAAGAGCAAGTGCTCTTAACTACTGAGCCATCTCCCCAGCCCTATTTTCCCCAGCCCTGTGTTCTGTTCACATTGAGCACTTTAGAGAAGCCATTTGATTTCTTTTGGCTTTCATTGTTTTTCTGTTGAAAAGTCGCCCAGCAGTCCTACTCTTAAGAACCCCCTCCATAACCGGGCGGTGGTGGCACACGCCTTTAATCCCAGCACTCAAGAGGCGAGGCCAGCCTGGGCTACAGAGTGAGTTCTAGGACAGGCTCCAAAACTACACAGAGAAACCCTGTCTCGAAAAACAAAAACAAAACAAAACAAAACAAAACAAACAAACAAACAAAAAAAACGAGAGAGAGAGAGAGAGAGAGAGAGAGAGAGAGAGAGAAAACCCTTCCCTCCATTTGGGTTCTTCCTAGTCTTGCTATGCCATACCCTGTACCTTGGAATTTAGCGGGGAGGATGTCACAGATATTCTTCAATCTGTGGTTTTATTTTGGAACATTCTAGGTATCTCCAAATCAGGCATGTATTTTATCTTCTCCTCCTGTACTTCAGTTACGTGTGTGTGTGTGTGTGTGTGTGTGTGTGTGTTGGGCTTTAACCACGTCTCTTACATATTTCTCACTATGTACTGTATTTATTACTTTGGTGTATGTGTGCTGCATGTGCATTCTATGTATGTGTACACACAAGGGCATATGGAGGCCTGAGGAGTGTCTTGGGTTTTGTTCTCTGGGAGCTTTCTGTCTTGTTTTTGTTTTGCAGACAGTGCTTCTCATTGGCCTGGAGTGTGCTGAGCCTGCTAGCTGGCCAGCTTGTGAGCCCCAGGAGCACCTCTAAAGCACAAGGATTAGAAATGTGTGCCACGCTGCTCGGCTTTTTCACATGGGTTCCTGGGCCTTGAACTCAGGTTCTCACATTTGAGCGGCAAGCTCTGTCCCAGCTGAGCGCTCTCCCCAGGTCCCCCTATGGATTTTAATCCCAGTATTTTCTATGGCTTCATATTTCAGTTTGCCAGTCTTCTCTTTCATTGCGTTTAATCTGTTATTGAACCCTCAATTCTTGCATCAACAGGCCATGCCATGTGACTGACCTGCACATCTAGTTTGTGCGCAAGGATGCTGTGAAGGTCCCACAATGATGACCTCACCCTAGTGATACAGGCCGTGGAATACACCCCCATCTGAGTGACACATATTGGGGACTTTTCTCTGGGACCGCTTTTTGGTGTCTTCTCTTTCTGATATTGAAAGTGTTAGGTGTCCTGAACGTTTCCCTGTCATGTTTTAGACACTGCTTGTTACTGACAGCGCTCACCTCAGGTTGGCAGACTGTCACCAGTGACCTGTTTTCAGTGCTGAGAAATCTTCAACCATTTACTCTTCGCCCATTGCCTCTCCCTTTTATTCTCTCTAGTCTTCTGGAATTCTAGTTTGATCTTTCTTTTATTATTCCATCTCCTTGCCTGTCTGAACTATATTCTGGGTAATTTAGATCTGTCTTCTAGTATCAGAATGCTCAATTCAGCTTTTCCCACTTTATTTTGAAAATATTTTTAGTTGGGAAAATGCAACACCATTTGGAAAAGTATGGGATCATAAATGTCAGCTTGACAATTTTTATTTGTTTAAAAGATTTTATTTTGATTTCATGCGTATGAGTGTTTGCATGTATGTGTTTTTACCACATGTGTGAAGGAACCCACAGAGGTCAGAAGAGGGTGCTGGAGTCCCTGGAACTGGAGTTACAGAAGGTTGTGAGCCAGGTCATCCACGCTGGCTCTTGGTGTTAGGCGCCAAACCCAGGTCCTCTGCAAGAGTAAGGCACCCTAACCACTGAGTCATCTCTCCAGGTGCTTCCTTCTTCCACCCACCCACCCCTTGCCCCAACCAGGTCTCTCTATGTAGTACTGGCTGTCCTGGAACTCACTATGTAGACCAAGCTGGCCTTGAACTCACAGAGATCCATCTGCTTCTGCCTCCCAAATGCTGGGATCGAAGGTGCGTCCCACTATGCTAGGCCTTGACAATTAATTATAAAGCAAATGCCCAAGTCACTAACTGAGTAATTAAAAATCATGACCAGTAGCCCCAAAGCCATGACAAGGCATATTCTCTCTTGACCCCTAATATTCCCTTCACCAGAGGAAACCCTAATACAGTGGTTCTCAACCTTCCTAATGCTACAGCCCTTTAATACAGTTCCTCATGTTGTGATGACTCCCAACCATAAAATTATTTTCGTTGCTACTTCATAACTGTAATGTTGCTAGAGTTATGAATCATAATGTAAACATCTGTGTTTTCTGATGGTCTTAGGCAACTCCTATGAAAGGGTCGACCCCAAAGGGGTCATGACCCACAGGTTGAGAACCACTGCTCTAATGGTCAAGTAGTCATTTATTTCTTCTTTGACAGTAATTTTATCGGCTGGTCAGTTGTTTTACTTACACTGTGGCTGTCTTTGGGGTCCAGTTCTTTTATCTAAAATTATTTTTAAAAGGCTAATCCACATTTGCACCCATCTCTCATCTTTTTTTCACGGCTGTGAAGTATCCTTCTGTGTGATCGCTGTAACTTATCATTTTATCCTGGTTGATATTTGAGTTAATTTTCCCCCTTTCTGGAAGGGCAGTATATTCACTGAACATTATTGTATATTTGAACAAATGTACATGAGTTTCTCTAAGTTATATACTAATAAATCAATCTCTGGGCTACACATTACGTGTAGCCTAAGGGTTTCTCAGCCTTGGCGTGACTATCTTAGAGCAGTTAAATCTGCAGTGAGAGGGGTTTTCCTTTCCTCCTCAAGTGTCTTTTGTTTGATATTATCAGATACCTGTGGGTGCTGCCAGCCCAGGATCATAAGAAAGCGAATTCTTGGCTCACAGGTTTGAATCACCATCGCCTACATGAGGTTAGCTGATAGGTATTTCTCAACAGAGAGGCTCTTCACCTTCCACTCCGTTCCAGGTTCCAGGCTGGCAGAAAGGGTGCTGGCTTATTTTGAAATCACTCTTATACTGAATTGTAGCCTCTGGGTTCCAGATTCACTGGTTTATGCTGAGGGTGGGATTGCCTGCCAGAGACCCTGTCAAACCCTTGCTGCCTTGGACGTTCTCGAAAACTGAAGGTCAATGTACGTGGTGCTGGTGCGACACTTGTCTTTCTGGATGCCTTTCATGTGACCTTAGGATTTGGAGTTTATCTTTCAGCTTTCTCTAGTTTATTGATGCGTTTAAAAAGAGGTTTCAAATATTCTGCCCACTATTTGTTGTTGTCCCTGCTGGGAGGATTAATCAATAAACCACTCTGCTGGCCCTCAGAATTGACGTCTATAACTTTTAAAAATTAACAACTGCTGTGGAGTTGGTTGAGCAAATACTGGGCTATTACCAGCAGTACAGAAGAGCTGGATTTAGCAGTTGCATGCACATATGCTTTCCTGCAGATTTGTGCTAGATGTGGGTCGACCTAAGAGACCCATGAAGTCCATGAGGATTCGTATGTAATAAACGGAGCCTTGGAGTGTACTTAGAGCACGTCTCAATAAAGGCTTCAGATGTTCTTGTGGCGATGGCTCTCAGGATGGGTCTCACTTGGGAGAAAAGTGGACCTGAATATAGTGGATGTTAGGTTGTGCGACTTACCCAGTGCTCTCTAAACTTCTAGGAAAAAAGGCTCCTCCTCCTCCTCCTCCTCCTCCTTCATCTTCTCTTCCTTCCCCCACTTCTTCCACCTCATCTATTTCCTGTTGCTTTGGTGTCTGCAACAGTATCACTACATAGCCCAGGCTGGCCTGGAACTCCTGCCTCTACCTCCTGAGTGCTGGAGTTAGAGCATCACTATACCTGGCAGAACTGTTTTCTGGAAGAGCACAATTTCCTTTTACCGTATTAAGTTCCCCTGTAAGTCACACCACTGTTGCACTAATCGGTACATCTTGCTTTGCATTTTTTATATTTTGAAATTAACCTCTGTTGAATGTCTCTACGAAAGGCACAATTCCTTTCTTTCCTTCCTTCTTTCTATCTTTTCTTTTCTCTTTCTTTCTTTTTTCTTTTTCTTTTTCTTTTCTTTCTTTTTTTTTTTTTTTTTTTTTACTTTTTGGCTTTTTGAGAAAGGATCTCATTATGTAGCTCACAGAGATCTGCCCGCCTCTTTGACTACTAGGATTAAAGGTGTGTGCCACCACACCTGGCATGTTTTCTGATTGAATTTGAAGCGAGCCACACAGAAAGGAATTCACACCTGGTTCTGCAAACCTGGACAAAAGCGCATAGCTAGGAGTTAGAAAGCTGCCTCAGTGTTTAGGAGCATTTGCTGCTCTTAAAGGGACCAGGTTTTGGTTCCCAGCACCTACATATTAACTCATAACCATCTGTAATTCTAGTTCCAGAGGATCCAATACCTTCTCCTGGCCCTTAAGGACACCAGGCATGCGTATGCTGCACATACATACATACAAGCAAGCACTCATACACAAAACATCTTAAAAAGAGAGAGAGAGAGAGAGAGAGAGAGAGAGAGAGAGAGAGAGAGAGAGAGAGGTATGTTAGTACACACCTTTAGCCCCAGCACTTCAGAAGCAGAGGCAAAATTTCTGTGATTTGGAGGCCAATCTGGTCTACCAGACCCTTCCTCAAACACAAGCAAACAAGCACACAAGGCTAGGAAATCATAGGCCCTGGGTGACGGACGACTGTTGTTTTGTTAAATGGAGATGTTATCAAACTGCCTGCTAAAAATTTACATTACAGCTGTAGATTAGGGCTACCTTCAACCTTGATTAGAGAAACTTCTTTTTGCAGTGGGCTGCAGTTAATGTAGAGACTCACAACCCGTCAGAGTGCTGAAAACAATGGCTATTCAGTGTCAAGTGGGGTGTCTGTATCAAGATTCCTAAGCACAGAGACTATCACAGAACATGACGTGGACATAAAGAAAGAACCAGAGGGCCAAGGAGGAGAGCCACAGCAGTCTTCTGATATGATGTGGCTGCTGCGCTCATGGACTCAGCAGCTGTGGCCACAAGCTGCCCAAGACGAAGTCAATCAGCATCCCACATCCCAGCTAGGATGCTGCAGAGGCTCAAGAGGCCCCGCCCCTGGCTGAGGAGCTATTCCCAATGGATGGCTGCTAGGGGATGGAGGGAGAGTCATTTTTCTTTGGGAATGTGGCCACTGTTAGGATGCTATGTACATGCAGGGAGCACTAATTGAATTCAGCAAGTTATTAAAAAAAAAAAAGGAAGAGGGCATGGAGGTGGGAAGGGGACATGTTGGGAAGAACCTGGGGGAGTGAGGGGAGGGGTGGGTGTGTTCAAGATACATTTTATATGTGTATGAAATGGGCAAAGAGTATTTTTTATATTCTTAAAAAGAGTAAGCCTGAAGCAAACTCACACTTGTCAAATCTGAGTCCCTTTCCTGTCATGGGACTTTGTGCCCATCAGATAGTGCTGCATTTCTTTACAGCTGGGGATAGTCACGCAGGGAGAAACAAGAGCCGTTCCAGGGGTCAGCCGTTAGGCCACACATTCAACATGGACATCAGCAGTGGCAATGTGTCAAACAGGATTTGAGTGTTTACATGTCTTGAATAGCCCTAAAATCTGCAGTCTGCTAGGCTGGGTCCCTGAAAGCCTTTTAATTCCCGTGGCCCTTCCCCTGGGATAGCAATTCAGTAAATCTTTCTAGTAAGTTTCCATGAGTTCACCACCCAGCACCATCAACATAAACAGTCCTCTATCCTCAGCCTCTCCCCAAGTATCAATTGATTCAGAGTTGAAGGGCAATGTCTTAGTTACTTTTCTGTTACTGTGGCAGAACACCATGACCAAGGCAACTTTGTGGGGGAAAAAAAGTTTATTTTGGTTTATTGTTCCAGAGCGTTAGAGTCCACAATGTTGGTGACAACATGGTGGCAGGCAGAAGGCATGGCAGCTGGAGCAGGAAGCCGAGAGCTCCCATCTTCAAACCACAAGCAAAAAGCAGAGAGAGAGGGGGCACTGGGAACGGGAAACCTTTGAAACCTTAAAGTAACTTCCACCTCTGTGGCAGGGTCCTGTGCTGTTGTTCCCTTTGGGGGGAGGGGGCCAAGTAGGCACAGAGTCAATGACACAGACTCTGGGGGAATGTTGAAACAACAAGCTCAGTTTATTCAGAAAGAGGCAAGCCTTATATTCCCTCCACCCCACCCCGGGGGAAGGTCTGATGAATATTTATCTGCTGGAGTGACATGGTTGCCTCTCACTGGTCCAGGTCATCTCAGATCATGTCTCAGCTGCTGTTGCTAAGGCCTTTAGGCAGACCCAGGTTGGCTCTCAGAAAGTATCTTTATTACTGGTTTGGGCCAGATGGCCCTCAAGCCTGTTAGGCATGAGTCATCCAGGAACTTCCTCCAGCAAGGCCACACCCCTAAACCTTCCCAAACAGTGCTACCCACTGGGGACCAAATGTTCCACCAATACATGATCATATAGGAGACATTCTCATTCAGAGCACTGCACAAAAGACACAAACTTTCATAATTTTGGCAATTTCCTCAGCAGCAGCATGCAAGGAATATGATTTGCCAGGCCATAGAACATGCTCTTCAATTGCCATGCAGCCCCCTTTCCCTGGGGATGAACCACTGAGACCCCTCTGCTTCTACCCTTTACCTCTCCCGCCCACTGCAGGCTTTCGTCTTAGTGCAGGGAGCTGGCCATACTAGTGGTTTTTTGTTGTTATTGTTGTTTTGTTTTTTGAGAAAGGGTTTCTTTGTGTATCTCTGGCTGTCCTGGAACTTACTCTGTACACCAGGCTGGCCCAAACTCAAGAGATCTACCTGCCGATGCCTCCCAAATGCTGGGATTAAAGGCGTGGCCATCATTGCCCACCCTACTAGTAGTTTTAAGACAGACTGAGGGGGCTGGAGAGATGGTGCAGAGGTTAAGAACACTGGCTGTTCTTCCAGAGGTCCTGAGTTCAATTCCCAGCACCCACATGGTGCCTCACAACCATCTGTAATGAGATCTGGCTCCCCCTTCTGGCCTGCAGGGATACATGCAAACAGAACACTCTATACATAATAAGTAAATAAATCTTATTTTTTTAAAAAAAAGACAGATTGAGTTCTAGTTTTGTCAAAAGCCTCCTATGGAAGGCCTTTCAGGGCCAGGGGGCATGTGTCATGGAGAGATGGGGAAAGGCACTGATGAATATGAATCCTGCTTTACATTTCTGTGCTCTTGGTTTGCATTAGTATTTGTTGGACACTGTGCTAGGTAATGTTCTGGGGACGTCCCATGTAAGTCATGCATGGGGAGGATCACTGGGTCCTTAAGTCACACCTTGCTTTTAGAGTAGGGCCGAGCCAGAAGTCCATGTAAAGATGATTATTGCCTCCAGACAGCTCCCTGCCTCTCGTTCCTACTCAGTTGACAGCGTCTCTCCTGTGCCCCTGCCCAGACCCCTGAAACCATGAAACTATAACCAAGGGGTCACACTAGACTTGCCTGGAGACCTCTCACAGCCACCATCCCTGAACTGTGGTGGCCACATAGGCTTGACTCTGTTGTGTGGCTTCCACACTGATTTGTAAGGATCTGTCTATCTGTCTGTCTTCCCCTCTTAGGATGTCCCTTGACTTCAGCCTCTCCAAGGGCATTCACTTTGTAATGAATGGAAAAGTGCTATCGTTTCTACCCGAGGATGTCCGGAAGTAATTCCTTGGATCCCACTTTGTTGACTGCTCCAGGGTAAGGCAGTGATCTGTCTCACTTCCTAACAGATGTTTCTGCTCCACTCCTGCCTGCTTTCTTTGTTGCCTCGAAGGGCTCACTCTTTTTTTTTTTTTTTTTTTTTTTTTTTTTT
>CABHPH010162458.1:41424-52076 GCA_902168325.1 Peromyscus nudipes | reverse complement strand
ATGATGCTTGATAAGGGTGAGTACTCAAATATTTTTTACTAGGATGACTTAATGAATAAGTGAATGCTTATAGAGAACTTTCTGTATGGTGAATATTTGGCTAAACATTTCATTAATTCTACCCATTATTACTCATGTAATTTTCAACTGGGAGGGGGAAGGAATAATGAAGACCTTATTCTGGAAAGGCCTGAGAAAAAAGGATAGAAGGGAAGAATTTTAGATTGACATAGACGGGCAAGCAGATTATGACCTTAAAGTAAACCTTAGCAGGCTTTTGGCTTCTCTGTAAGAGCTCTCTGGAAGAAGGTACCATAGGGAGAAAATAATTTCCATAGGTGGAAAATAATTTACCCAGAGATAATTATTACTAACAGGAATGAGTCTTTTCCCACACCGACTCACTCAATGGAGACTACTTTTAAGTAATTATCTTGGTTTAAGCTTTATTAATCTTTTGGCATTGAGTGAGATGGGGTACTTTATTGGAGGATGCTGTTCACCGGTGGGACTTTAAAGCTTTTGGGGGAGCATTTGAATGAGAATAAAATGTGATAGCAGGGTTGGTTTGGCAGGGGTTGTTCACATTCTCCTTACTGTTGCTCTTTTTAGATCTCGTATGTTTGAGCAATTAGTGACTGGAGGAGAGAACTGCAAAATTTCAGTACTGAGAATACAGGATTTTCTGATTAGTTTGAGAGATTTTTATGCCTTTTGAATTTTGATGCTCTGCTTTCTTGTGCTACACACTTCTTTATTGAAAGGGTTTAATTGCTACACTGGGCAGAAGAACTTCATGGCAGACCCAGGGATAAAGGTAGATTTTTAAACATTAACCTTTTATATTTCTGACGTTACTCATATTCATCATAGGACATGTTAATAATGCAGAAAATGCACAAAGAAGAAAAAGCAGCCCTGAATTTACTCAACCACTGGAAAGTCTCCAGTAACCTCTTCATTACTGTATATATTTAACTCTGATTCATTTCAACAATTGGACAGATATATTTAGTGTGGGGCATGTTCATTTGGCATACAAATACCTTGAAACTCCACAGGGCAGAGATTTCTAAGCTTTTTTTTTTTTAAATTATAGATTCCCTTTCCCCAAATACCCATATAGTCATACATATAAATTCTGTGTTTATCATCAAAGATATCATGGGCAATCTTCACTGTATTCACCTGTGGATTCTTATACTGAAATTTTTCATATAAGAAATGTTTTTTTTTCCTTCAAATTTTAAAATCTGAAAACCACAGACTAGTGAGATGGCTCGCTAAAGCATTTCCAGGCAAGCCTGGGAGCCTGAGTTCAATCCCTGGAACCCATTGAAATGTGGAAAGAGAGAATCAACTATACAAAGTTGTCTTCTGATTTCCACACACATGCCATGGCACGTTTGCAACTGTACTTACATACATCTTATATAAAGCACACGCTAATAGAGTTTAAAGAAGTAATAAAATCTGATAATTTATGAAAATTAAGATTAATTCTTAATTTTAATTTTTTTATTTGAGCATTTCATATATGTATAAAATAAAATATGATCATAGCCATCCCAAATTCTCCTCCCTAACCACCCCATTGACTCACTAACAGCACCTTCCCAACTTTATGTCTTCTTGTTTGGTTTTTGATAACCTACTAAGTCCTATTAGTTTTGTCTGTATGTGCATAGGTGTGGTGCCATGGTGTCCAACTGAACATGGATAGCCTACCAATGACTTCACCCATGAAGAAGAATGATTCTACCTCTACCAGCAGCAACTGCCAATAGCTCGTCAATAAGGGGTAGGGCTCAAGGAGCACTTCCCCCATATATACTAGAATGTTGGTTGGCTCATTCTTGTGTGGGTAACCACAATTGCTATACATTCACGAAGAGAACATTGCACAGCTCTCTCTGTCTCCTCTGGCTCTTTGCTCACTGAGCCTTTGCAGAAGCAGTACAGGTGTGTGGAGGGGATCAGTGGGTCCAAAGTGTCTCGGTGAGGGCTGAACACTCAGTCTTTTGTCTAACTTTGACCAGTTCTACATCTCTGCATTGACTTCTGTTTACTGCAAAAATAAACTTCTGACCAATATTGAGAGCAAACCAGGTCTGTGAATATAAGAAGAAATATTTATGGGGCCATTTGACAACGTGATCATTAAACAAAATAATAATAGCAGATTCTCCCCTAAGGCTTAAGACTTCCCTGTTCTTGGGATTTTCACCAAGATAACATGAATACGCTTCAAGGCATAAAATTCCTTCTATGTAACAGGCCTCAAAGCCAATCAGAAAATGTTTAGTTACCCTACAACAACTGTGCCACTGTATCAGTAGTACAACAGTGTCTGGTAGGTCAACATTAGAATATGCAGGATCCAGCATGGGGTAACACCATCAAAGTCTGTTCTCCCCCAGCAGCCTACATAGAGCCTTCTGACTCCATGAAAGCTGGCCAGTGTGGGGCAAGTTTCCCCATCATTTTGAGATTGGCTTCTCTGTTTTGGGTCCAAAGTGTGTGGTGTCTTCAGTAATAGGCTCCTACCATGTATTTTATTATTTTTCATTTATTTTTTTATTATTTTTTTAATGCCGAATGCCATTTATTGAAGGAGGGAGGAGGTCTTAAATATAGGCTTACAGCAATGTATTACAATGGGAGAATCCCGGAGGGCACAATCTTACATCTAAGCTGTTAACGCTCAATATGCAGGATACATAGATAAGGAACTTCCCTTAAGCATTCAGGAGGATGGAACCCGGCAGGGAATTAGCATAGGGAGGATATCAAGGTCAAGGTCAGAAAGTAAGGCAACAGTTACCCAAAACGGGGGCCAGGACCCTACAGGTCCCCCCTTTTACTAAAAAATGAGCTTCTGACTTAGGTTGCATGGGACATCAGCAGGTCACCTTACCTGTCATGGAGATGCCTGCCCAGGCCACACGGGTGCTCTGTCTCAGGTTGGTGAGCGCCCCCCAGGCATTACCCATCTCTGAATATTCATTATCATACAGGCTCAATCGTGTGTGAGCTGCAGAGTTAACTGCCGCCAAAGATCTCAAAGTGGTGCTGGGCTTGCAATCTGTGTGTTCGACACAGAAAAGACCAACAGAAGTCCTAACTCACCCATAGCTAGTAGGCTAAAGGCAACTGAGCCATTCCCTTCCTTAACGTGCTTTACTGCAAATTGGAGTCCTTGTAAGATGGTATCCCAAAAGCAAATGGAACTTGAGTTTATGAATTTGTAATTTTCAAAGCCCATCATATATAACTATTGAATTAAATTTATCATGCCCAATAGAATGAAAGATTAACTAACTGTGGGTGGAAAGGGAAGATCTGGGTTGAGTTGGGGAAGAAAGGATTATAATCAAACACATTGAGTTCAATTCTTAAAAAATCAATAATTTTTTAAAACAAAGAAGAAAATGGACAATTTTCCCAAAATGAATTTATATAAAGAAAGTCTATGAGAAAGTTTTTTTATGAGAAAATAAACAAGCAAAATATTACTTTAATCCTTACTCTAATTGTAACAAACAAGGGCATTTTATTTTTAGTAATTTAATTGTATTTTCAAAATTATGATTTTATATTAAATAATGTGTAAAATTTAAACCTTTTTATATTTTGCATAAATGATTATAAAACCAAAAAAAGTCCACAAAAAATTTCAGTACCAGATGGATTTACAGGTGGATTCCACCAAACTTTCAAGGGAGACCTTATACCAACAGTTCTTAAATGTTTCACACACATGAAAGAGAAGGAACATTACCAAACTCATTCTACTGAGCCAGTATAACCAAACCTCAACGCCCAAACTAAACACGACAACAACAACCTAAAGATCAATCTCTCTGATGGAATTATGTGCAAAAATCCTTAACAAAATACAAATCAAATTAAGGTCACCATTAAGACAATCCACCATGATCAAGTCGGTTTCACCTCAGGATACAAGGTTGTTTTCACATATGGAAATCAATAGACATAATATCTTACTAATGAACTTAAAGGCAGAAGTCCCCAGACCATTGTGGCAGACACTGAAAAGGTACTGAGAAAGTCCTATATGACTTTGTGACCGAAGTCCTGAGGAAACTAGAGACAGATGAAGCATTATGATTATATATGACAACATTGTAATCAATCTTATACTGAATGGGGAAAAGGTGAGATAATTTTCTTCAAAGTTTGGTGTGAGACAAGGGTGTCCACCCTCTTCACTCTTGTTCAACATAGTGCTTGAAGTCATAGCTAGGGCAAGAAGACATGAGAAAGATATAAAATGGAGAAAAGTTGGAAAGAAGGACCTAAGCTCTTCCATTTACAGACGTGGTTCTATACTTAACCTCAGGATTCCACCAAAACCATGTTCATTAAAATAGCAGGATGAAAAACTAGTAGCTTCTATAGACAACAATAAATTTGCTCAGAAAGAAATCAGGAAAAATATTACATTAATAATAGCCTCAAAAATATATGGGAGTAAACACAACCAAGGAGGTGAAAGACTTCTGTAAGAAAAAAATTAAATTCTGGAAAGAGAAACACACTAGATGATAGAGACAATTTCCATGTTCCTGGATTGGCAAAATCAATCTTGTGAAAATGTCTATTCTAACAAAAACAATCTACAGTTCGATGCAACACCTATCAAAATGCCCCTAAGATTCACAAACTAGAAAACAATCTGAATTGGGGGGAATGCTATTGGGAGGAAGGAGGACAGGGGAATCCGTGGCTGATATGTAAAATGACTAGAAAATCTCTTATATAAAATAAAAAAATGTATAGAAAGATAAAAGACCACACATAGTCAAAGCACCTCTAAGCATAAAGAATGTAGTTGGAGACATCAAATTACTTGACCTCAAACTATGCTACAGAACCAAAGTGATAAAGACAGGATGACACTGTCATAAACACAGGTGTGTAGACCTATGGGACACAGTAAGAGACCCAGAGATAAACACCTCACAAATGTGTCAAAAGCATGAACTGGGAAAAAGGCCTTTTCAACAAATGATGCTGGTCAATCTGCGTGTCTACTTGCAAAAAAAAAAAAATGAAATTATAGCTCCTCATGCACAAAATTCAAACTTGATAAAAGTTCTTATTATAAAACCAGAAACTGCTAAAGGGAAACACAAGGAAAACATTTCAAGACATAGGTATAGTTATCAAATTTTAGAACAGAGCCCCAACAGCACAGGAAGCAGCTGCCGGAATTAACATGAAATTTAAAAGCTTCTGTACAGCAAAGAAACTATCAATAGAGCAGAGAGACTATAGAATGGGAGAAGTTGCTAGCTAGTTATACTTCAGACAAGGACTTAATATCTAGAACATATAAAGAATGGTGAAAGTTAAATACAAAACCCCTCAAAACTCCCAGTCCAAAAAAAAAAAAATGGGTCAGTTATCTGAACCATTCTCAAAGGAAGAAACACAGATGGCTAGTAATTTTTAAAAGTCATCAACACCTCTAGCCATGAGCTAAATGCAAACAAAAGCAATTTGAAATTCCACCTCATGGAACACTATCCAAGAGCCACATGATAACAAGTGTTGGTGAGGAAGTGGGTCACAAGGAACACTTGTGTACTGTTGGCAGGGCCGTGAATAGGGTATCCATCATGGACAGCAGTGTGGATGCTTCTCAAAACACTAAAAATAGAGGTATTGTATGGCCCTGCTAACCCTCTCATGATCACACATGCAGACAACCCGACATCGTTCTACAGAGACATTTACACCTCCATGCTTATCACTGTTGTTTTCACAGGAGCAAGAAAACGGAATTAATGTAACTGTCCATCAACAACTACATTTATAATGAAAGTGTGACAAATACATACAATGGACTTTTATTCATCTGCCAAGAAAGATGAAACTTGCAGGAAAATGGATAGGGACTGAAAAAAACATATGAAGCAAAGATACCCAGGCTCATAAAGACAAATACTGGTTGTCCTCTCTCAGGTGTAGATCACAGCCTCTAACTGTTGAATATGTGTTTGTAGGTGGGAGTAAATATGGATGAAAGTGAGGAAACTCAGAAAGGGGATCAAGAGAGAGAGAACTGGGGAAGAGAATAGGAAGAGAATAGGATGAAATAGAACGGGGAGCACTGGAGATGACGGGTCCATCGGGGGAAACAGGAGTGGCGAGATGAGAGCAGGACCAACCAAAAGGAAACAGGCACGAGGATCCTGCATGCCTGTCTATTTGTGGGCTAACAAAATAGTTTGAAACACAAATGCGGAGAAATTGGTACCAGGTGTGTGTGATATGGGGTGAGGTGATTTAAAAAAAAAAACAACTAGCCCTCATTTTATGATTATGTTATTTATTATTATTCTCTTTTTATGTGCTTTGGTACTTTCCCTGTGATTGTCTGTTTCACACACGTGTCTGGTGCCTGCAGCGGCCAGAAGATGTCGCTGGATCTCTTGGGATCACAGTTACAGTAGTTTGAGCCACCGTGTGGGTGCTGGGAATCAAAGTCGGGTCCTCTGAAAGAGCAGCCATGTCTCTGATGGGATTTTAGAGGGCTCATGTTTGTGTATGCTGCCTCAATCTCTGCAGGTACATATGTGCCTTAGCCTTAGTGTGTCTACAACACACTGTTTCCTTGAGGTTATCCACCACATCTGGCTCTTAGAATCTTTTTGACTCCTCTTCCACATAGAATTTTGAGCCTTGATGGGAAGGGTGTAGTATTGACATCCCACTTAGGGCTGAGTACTCTAAAGTCTCCCAGTCACTGCATGCTGTCCACTTGTGGGCCTCTGTGCCAATTATCATCTACATTGAGAGATGCACTAATCTATGGGTATAGCAGTAAGTCATTAGAAGTCATTTTATTGTTATGTTCATCTAGCAGAATAATTATAGTAGGTTTTTCCCTCAGGGATTCTTCTAGTTTTCCTCATTAGTTTTGTCAGGTCAAAACCCTTTTATTCCTGAGTCTCTGGGCTGAGGAGATTGCCTCTGATGTTACAGTCAAATGAGATTCAAACTACATCATGTGAGTGCTGATGGATCTAGAGTCCACTGGGGCTATAAATATGGGGATTGGCTGGGCATGAGCCCTATATGGTCCTTTATAAAAGTATAATGCCTCCAGGAACTTGGTCAGTAGGGCTGACGGTGGTGTATGGATGCCCGTAGGTTCAATTAATGGTAAGATTGTCATATATACCAATGCCATGACTTCCTCTTGGTCCCTGGTAGAGTTTCCATTGGTTCGCTGGTCAGACAGACCTGGCTTGTACAATGGGTGAAAGGGATTAGAACCAATTGCAAGGCTGCTTCCTGGTCCAACAGTGAAGGGTGACATTTGCAGTTTTGTCTCTGGGAGGATCAGTAGGCAGGTCTTCTGGTGAGTCCCCAGGTAAGTGCTGCTTCTAGACCACAGTCAGAAAATATCAGTTTATAATTACAAGGGTATGTTATGGGCTGTGGTTAGTTGGTTTGCCTATGGCTACCATTTTTCCCCCCTTGTGTCTATATGTAGCTGGGGTTATCTCCTGGTCCTGCCTGGCCCACGGTCAGGACAAATCTTTCTCACCCGCCAATCCCAAAGCTGCTCAGATCCAAATAAACACACAGATGCTTATATTATTTATAAACTATATGGCCATGTGGCTCAGACTTCTTGCTATCTAGTCCTTATATCTTAAATTAACTCATTTCTATAAATCTATACCTTGCCATGTGGCTCATGGTTTACCAGTATTTTACATTCTGCTCCTCATGGCAGTGGCTGGCAGTGTCTCCTGCCTCAGCCCTCCTGTTCCCAGAATTCTCCTCTCTCTTTGTCCCACCTATACTTCCTGCCTTGCTACTGGCCAATCAGCACTTTATTTATTAACCAATCAGAGCAACACATTTGCATCATAGAGAACATCCCACAGGATCTATATAGTCAGGATTGCTCTTGAACTATAACTGAGAGGGAGCTGGAACTGAGTTACAAAGCTGCTTCAGAGTTCACAGAGATCTAGGAACTCGGTAGACCTGTAACCCAAGGCGTGGGTATACATAGATCTCTTAGCAGACGATTCATGGCGGAACCTAGGGCTATGAGGGCAATTTCAAAATCCATAGTGGAACAAACCTATTTCTGGGTCTGTAAGTCTGACATGAGTCTGTCCCCTACATGTATCCCTCCTCAGGCTTGGGTTCCAGCAGGAGTTTATGCCTTCCTGCTTGGATCTCACAGCTCCCACAAAGACACATTTGTTCATCAATGCTCTAACATTTTTCCTGCTATGAAGTTATAGGACTCTATAATTACTAATTTTATTGTCCTCAAATCGTGTTTGTCTTGAAATATCATTTTTCTTTGATTGGAAAATTCCCATGAACCTGTTGGTCCACTATGAAGGACTCTGTTTTTGTTATAACTCTGTGTTTGGGATCTAAATTATTGTCTCTCGGGAAAGCAAAACTTTCACCTTCTATCACTAAAAAGTGGTTCTGGGTTATGCCTTCTATATTCTGTCAGCATGGTTCAGGGTTACTTTGTCTAGACTGCTGCTAACATTCACCGTCCTCATCTTTACCATTCTCAGAAGCACACGTTCCACTTCTAAACCGGTAACAGATACTACACTTGATCGTAGCCAAATGTCTGAGAAGAGATACGTGTTCCACTTTTAAAAACAGTAAGGCAAATGGTGAAACTGGAAAGAGAATTTGAAGTGAGTATAAGCCAATATCTAGCATCCAATTTGATATTTGAGTAACCAGTGCTTTTAACCACTGAACCATCTCTCCAGCCCCTCCAATTTGATATTTGAAATGAGTATAAATATGAACTGGAATACAGGTCCTAGGAAGGAGGGAGGTTGCTGGTTTTGGATGAGAGAGGAGATTATGATTGAAGTTAGAGGTCATTCATTTTGTATTCAAATCCTTAGAGTTTAGAAAATGGAAGTGCTCCTCAGTGAAAGAATAGCTACATTGGCATCCAGACCTGCAATTAGAGTCCAGGTCTTCTCAGCTCTGTAGCAATGTTCTGTCTATTCACCTACAGCTGGGGTTTTCATGTCTTTTGGACCCAGAAGTCAATGATAGCGTGCTGGTAGGTATTTTCTTGGGCATAAGGAATTTGTAAGCCAGAAAGAAAGCTGATGCCATGACCAAGACTTGCTGTTCCCGTATTAAATGCAGTGGTCATGTTCTTGTGTCAATTTGGCTAGGTCACAGGCCCACATATGTAGTCAAACATTATTCTGAGTGTTTCTGTGAAGGTGTTTCCCTAGGAAATTAACATTTAAACTAGGAGCCTTTGTACAGAGCAAATTGCCTTGAACAATGTGTGTAGGCCTCATCTCATCAACTGAAAGCCTGAATAAACCAGCTCGACCTGAGCCGAGGAAATTCTGTCAGGGAACTTGGACTTGGAGTGTGCAGCATTGAAGTTTTCCTGGTTTCAGTGTGATGGCAAATCTGCAGATGTTGGACTGGTCTACCTCCATTGTCATGTAAGCCAACGCCTTAACATCTTCCTCTTCCTGTCTGTCTTCAGCCTTTGTCTCTCTTTCTCCCTCTACTCTCATATACAGTGTAATCCCCACATTTCTTCTACTTCCCTAGAGATATAAATGAATACATAGAGGGGAAATATTTGTTTCTCTCATTCAGCATTTGGACCTTAAATATCTGTACCCACAAAATGTTTTGTCTAATGTTTTGGATAATCACACATTATTATCTATCTCTTTAATGTTCTGTAAATATGAAGATTTTTCTTTTTTTCTTTTGGTTCTAAAAGCAAACTTTAAAACCATGCCTTCCTCACTTTCATAGTGCCAGAAGATGCTGTACAAGCTTTCAGAGGAGAAAAAAGTTAATGGTCTTATCCAGTGCTGGACCCTGAGTGCTCAATACCTGCTTTCCTGGCAAGATGTACTTGATTGTGCAATAGTTGACTGAGTGTTAGTTAACAAAGTAACCAATTGCTTTCTAATTGAATTTGAGGCCTACTCTGCAGGAACAAATTTCATGTCTGGTACTGTAAAATGGTCATGTTGTCAAATTTCCTTCTTTATGTTTATATTTATGTTTATACTCATAGACATTGGCTACTCTCAACTTTGGTCAGAGAAACTTTTTTTTTTAAAGATTATAATAGAATTACAACACTTCTCCCTTTGCCTTTAAACATTTTCATACAGCTGTCCTTTCTTTCTAATTCATGGCCTCTTTTTTCATGAAATGTTATTATATGTATAATATTACATGCATATTAGATACATACTTGTTCCTAATTATAACCTTCACAGTCTGTATAATGTTAATTGTAAGCATGTTCTTAGGGCTGACCATTTGGTATTGGGAAACCAATTGTTGTAGTGTACTCTTTGCTGGAGAAGACTATTTTTCCTACATAGGGATGAAGCCTCTTGGGCTTTCTTTTGTTCTCTTGAGCATGTCTATTATTGTTATCCTCGTTCAGCTCATTTTTTGGCAGTCATGTTGGTGAGACTTTATGGGTGTAGCTTCTGACATTACTAGCAGACAAAATTTTACAGCCAATCCCCCTGAACCTCTGACTCTTGCAATCTTTCTTCTCCTCCACAATGTTTCCTGAACGTTAGGTGCGGGGGGGGGGGGGGGGGGGGGGCGGCGGG
>CABHPH010162458.1:0-41324 GCA_902168325.1 Peromyscus nudipes | reverse complement strand
GGGGGGGGGGGTGATTTGTAGATGTACCCATCGGGACTGAGCTCACAACTGTATTTTGATCGGTTTTGTGTGTGTGTGTGTGTGTGTGTGTGTGTGTGTGTGTATACGTGTGTGGGTTTATGGTCTCTGTCTGTTGCAAAGTTTCTTTGATGAGAGGTGACCATACTCACCTGTGGGTATAAGAACAAATGTTTAGGTTGTTATTAGGGATTATGCTTGCTTAGTACAGTAGTTGTTGTACATTCTCCTTCAATAACCATGACTTCACTAGCACTGAATAGTTGGCCACGTTTCCAGTACCAGGCATGGTTTCCCTCTTGTTGAATGGGTCTTAAGTCCAATTAGAGAGTTGTTGGTTACCACCAAGGTATGTGTACCACTACGATTCTCTTGGGGTTATCATGCCATGCTGGTCATTGATGTGGTTTGTAGGCATCAAAGCTGAGTAGGACGGTTTTCAGTGGACAGCAGTCAAAGCAGAGACTCAAAACTGGTCAAAGCACCGAGGATAGGTGACTGTGACTACTCAGCTCTGAATTGACATCCTTATCAATTCCTCAGCCCCTGATGTTTCCAAGGCTCAGTAAACAGTGTGAAAGAGAGGAAGAAAGAAAGTAGGAGCCAGAGTATGGAGAGGCGTGCTGAAACATCTTTGAACATGATATGACTATTGCATTTATGAATTCAGAGCAGCTATGGTTGCTTGTATAAGACCTGTGTAAGATCAAGCCAACCAAAATTCTGGCATAGATGAGGAGGTAGTCTCCAGGCCACTTCCCTGTCTAAGAAGGTATTGGCAGTTTATAGTGTCTGTGGGAAGGAATAATCATTCTTCTTTGTGGTTACGGCTGCTAGAAGGTTTCCTGTACTCCAGTGGATGTCCCCATACCTATGTAGAGTACTAATTAGACCTATTTAGTTATTAATAAAAAGAAAATAGGGCATGGTGTTGGGGGGCATGTTTCAGGGAAATATAGGAGTAGTTGAGGGTGTGAAATGGGCATAGATAAGATCCCATTTCATTATGGATGTGTATGAATTTTTCAAAGAATAAATAAAAATAATACCCTATAGTTACTCATATAATTTTCTTCATGGTTATTCCTAACAGAACCTTTATGTGTCTTCATCAAATTATGAGATGAGTGCTCCTGTCTGTGCCCATGGAAGGGTCAGGGCGCCCTGTTGATTCAAGTTACAGAGAAGTCAAGCAAGAAGCCGCACGCACGAATACAACTGTTCTGATTTTTCCTTTGAAGTGTTTTAGTCACTCCTCTGTTAAGTCCACTGTCTTATTTTATCCAGATACTTCCAGATTATCTGGATCCTCTGATTTGAGGGTCAAGAGAGTTCATATCTTTGAATTTGGGCTAGTCTTCTTTGACTTTGGTTAATAGGCTATGGCAAAAGTCATGTTGCATGAGCCCTTCAGATATTTATTCTCTATTTTACTTTCTCTTGCTATACTTCCCTTAAATTCCTTTGTATAGAGATGGGTTAGCACACTAGAGGATGAAAGGCCGTAAGGGTGCTAACGAAGATGTTTTATTAATTCCTAGAGTCAACGGCCAGATTTGTATGTAGGGGCATCTTGGTCCTTTTAGTCCTGTTAACTGTCTTGTTGATGGATAAGTTTCCCAGAAAGAACATGCTAGCCCCAGTCTGCATAACAATAAAAATAAAGAATGGTTGTCATGAAATAATTAACTTCATAATCATAAGCGTGTTACATAGTTAAGGTTGTAGGTAGCACCTCACAGTGAGAACCTTTAGTTAGGAAGACTCAAGTTTTGTACTTGGATTATGACATGGTAACTGACAAGCGATATCTGATTACATGTAGTTTAAATTACTTGCCTTATCAGTTCATCTGATCGTTTCTCTTTTCTGCATATCAGCGATCTATCCAGAGAAATCTTAATTTCAAACGTTTTTAGACTCTTTTATCATTATGTGGAAATATTAATGTAATTGGAAAAAAACTTGATTTCTTATATATTTATGTAGACTCAAATCTAACCTAACAAAAGTTCCAGTGGAAAAAATAATCCAAAAAGATCATCTTCTAAGATTGTCTAAGAAACTATGGAAATGCGGAGTTTAAACTCAGGAGGCAATTCAAAGACTCTTTCTGAAAAGTATTCTGTAAGAACCTTGATGTTCCTATTGGTATTTATTTTACTACCAATGACCACACTTTAACTGGATATGTTATAAAAATCTTCTCTGCTTTAGAAATCCTGGAAAAGTACTTGGCTTATGGAGATTTTCACAGGGGAAATGTGAACAGTAATCAAATACATCAGTGAGCAGATCTTAATTTGTACAATGATTAAGAAATCAGTCTTTGGAAGTAGACTTGGAAGTTAGTATCTACTTCTGTCACTTACAGACTCCAGAGACCTAGGCAGGTTTGTTAACCTCCTGGAGTCTCAGGTCCCACAACTGTAAAACAAGGATGGAAATAAGACCTTGTTCAGTTTCATTTTTGTGAGGACTAAATGGGTGGACAAAAATCCTTATCAAATAGTAATCAGTCAGATGTTACTTAATACTACACCTGCTCTTTACTCCATCTCTGCTCCTCTTATTATTTTTCATACTCCTTGGCTAGCCAGGGAGATGAGTGAGCTGTCCCATTTCTAACTGTTTCTGAAACTCCGGGGCTCTGAATAACAAATAGGAAGCCAGGGACTTGTGGTCTGATTCAGGCTATTGGTTACTATAGACCACGGATGACCAAGATGAGCTCAAATAGTGCAGCATGAAATGAGCTCCCATTCTGTTCAACCATCTCATCTGTGTGTTATTTTCAAGGTTATTGACTACTCTGGACATGTCTTCTATTTACTTTGAGATACATAAAAGATTTCTGAAAATCATGGCCTCCTTTGGGTATCAGGTGAAGAACTGGCTTCTTGAAATGGAAAGGACTTCTCTTAGTTCTACTGAATTCTCCAAGACATATTATGATCATGAGCCAGTCAATCTGCCAAAGTGTAAGTTGTGTTTCCATTTATTGAATCACCGGCTATGCCGTTGACCCCTCACAGGATGGTAAAATTATATCAGCCTGGAAACTGGTGGCAGCTCATCTCTTAAAACGAGATTCCTCATACTTTCCTCTAAATAGGCTTGATTCGTTTTGGCTGTTAAATTCATTACAAAGCACATTCTGGGTCTTCTGGCTGCATGCGATGTATCCAAATTCAGAAGGAAATGAAGGGTAAAGAGGTGTACTAGTGTGACTGCATTCTGACTAAATTGAACCTATTTGCCCTCCATCATTTCTGTGTCAGCATAGTTATACCAGAGTGGATTCCATGAAGCTGATTGAATCACTAAATCTAGAAGCTTAATAAGCTTCTAAAATGTAAATACTGACCTGGGGAATTTTGCATGGTTAATGAAGGCAGGAGGTCGGACTCTTATGATTCTACTGCATAGCTTTACCAAAACAGCCCATAAATGTTTACAAATCCATTTGATCCACTCAGTTTTCCTGCTCACAATGTGGAAGGACTGGCTATATTTCAACAACAAATTAACTCTTTCAGGGATAGTGGCAGGGGGAGAATGAAGCAATGCATTCAGGATTGTATATCCGTTCTGAGCTTTGGCTGTAAGGATGGCTGATGCACAGTTCTCTGAGCGTTTTGTTTAGTGATTACAGTATTAGCTCCAAGAAGAAGGAGCTTTCTGCCAATGAGTCTTGTAAATAGTTTTGGTTCTGGGAGGAAATTGAGGGGAGAATGGAGAAAAAAGAATACAAATGCTCCATGCTATGAATGCTGGATCTTTCCACCTGAAATCTGTAAATACAATATAGATTTTTCTGGCATTGAGTTAGATTTGGCAGATTCTTCATTTCATTGATCTTGAGGGTAATAATATTTATCATAGTGTAATCCTTAGTAGAAGCAAAACTCCTGACTGAGGAGACATTCCCATTATTCATGTCCCTTTGTTATTGTGCTATTATCTTTATGTTTGTTTTGTCTGACTGTTTCGACAAAGAGAGAATGGACTGAGAAAAACGTAGAATTTGAAATGGCGCGGGGTGTGTACTCTGGGAAATGATGAATGCATATGTAATTTTTCACTTTGGATTAGAGGCAAAGTTCACATCCAAACCAAAAATATAATTAGTTATAACGACAGCCTATTTTGTTTAGATCATTTTAAGTTTCAAAGTGTGTTGTTCAATGCACGAATTCTTTCTTTTCATCTCTTCTTCTGTGCTTGTCTTTGCTTAAAGCAAGGGCCTCCAGGATGGAACAGAGGGAATCTTTGTAAGGCAGTAATCAAGCATAATGAAGATAATTGGAAGGGCAGATCTGGTTCAAGATATGCTTTTCATAGCCCTCAGGTGTACCTTTAGTATCTGGAGATGCCCAGCCCACACCCCAGGTGCCTGGCAGTCTGAATGCTTGCCTACCCTTCTCAACCTCCCTTTCAGACAATAGCAGGGCTTGGAGAAGGGCAATAGGGGGCAGGGTGACATACTTAAATGTGTATGACTTTAAAGGCACACTCTTTAGAGTTGTACTAGTTCAGTCATCTAGAAACTTCTCCAAAAATGGAAGAGGGATTTGGTTGCCAGGACATAGTTAGTGGAATGACTGTAAATAGATACATTAACTGGCCACTCCAATAACGTCTGTCCAGAGACCTGGACACACTTGCTAGATGTGACTCTGTGAGGCTACTATCTAATTCTTGGTCTCAGCCTCACCCTAACCTCGATCTGAAATTTGATTACTTATGCCCATTAAATTCCAGCCCTGTACTTTAATTGGTAATAACTAGAAAATGCATATATTTGGACATTGGGCATATTGGCAAAACCCTTGGGAATTTAAGGGGAGGCGACAGGAAGTTATTAATGTCATGTGCCTCTTCAATCAAGCACTTGAGTGTGTGTGGTTCATGTGCATGGATGTGCATGCATGTGGAGGCCACAGGTCAAGGTCAGATGTCTTTATTCTGCAACCTTCTACCTTGTTTTCTGAGACAAGGCCTCTCAGTCAGTGGTCTGGAGGTTGTTGAGTGGGCTAGGCTGGATGGCAGGCAGTCCAGTACCTCTACTTCCTAGTGTTACAAGAACACACAACCAGCTTGGCTCTTTTATATGAGTCATGAGAATTGAACTCAGGTCCTTGGGCTTATAAGCCAACCACTTTACCAAATGACCTATCTCTCTAGCCCTCCAAACTATAAGTTAAAAAAAAAAGGCTCCCATGAAGGTTGACAGAGTTTGAGCAATTAAGCCTAGAAATGATGAATACTGATAAATGTACCATCCAGACTCCTCTTTCCAAAAGGGCTTTTTGTTCCAGTTGGTGGGGATGCTTTTAATGGACAGACTGCGACTATTGCCTCAGCAACAGAGAACAAGCCATGTACCCCAGACTACCTGCACGACCAGTCATTACCAATGCCTGTTGCAGGCTTCCCACTTTGGGACAACACAGGGCATCTGTGACCAAACCTTGCTTGAATCAGGTCTCTCTGACGTTGACCTCCTTTGTAGTGTGACTTCTTTTCTCTGTCCAGCCTTCCTTCTTCTACATTCCAGGAGTGTCATCTGCACACAAAATTTTGTTTCACAGTCAGCATCCTAAAGAGCCTAACCCTGAGATACAGTCAGGACCTGGAAGAACTCAGTGAGATATTGGGAGTATGTCACCTGACATGAAAAGTAAAAGCGGCAGATATTTAGGCCTTTTATTCATAGACGCTACCCCTCTTTACTTGCATGAAATCTAGCTTTTTAAAAATACCTCATCGTAGAGAAGTAGCACAATAGAATCATTGTTCAATATTATTTTAAAAAATTTCATGAGCGTCTACCACTTAAAGGAATGTTATCTTTAGGTTAAGAAGGCCTTGTGCTGGGGTGATGGCCCAGTGGGTAAGAATACTCACTGCATACACACAGGGACCCGAGATTGGCTCTCCAGTGCCTACATAAAAAGTTAGGCATGGCCATACATGTCTGTAACTCTAGCTCTGTCCTTGGCAGAGACAGGAGGATCCCTGAGGCTTGATGGCCATCCATTTAAGTAAACACAATGAGCTCTAGATTCAGTGAGATACTCCGTGTCTCAAAAGACTAGGCTGAGAGTGGTAGAGCATAACACTGATGTCCTCTAATCTCTGCACATTGTATAGACCCACCTCATGCCTATCTGCCATATACATAGAGAGAGGGGAGCAGATTGAACCTGCTTACAAGGAAAAGAGACTAATATGGCAGGAGGTAGCTAGAACACCAGTGTAGACACTATCAACAGCCTATCTTGCCTAAGATATTCATTTAGAGATAGAGAAAAAGCTTAGAGACATATGTGCTCATGCACATTTATGCATGTACACATGGAGGCCGGACACTGATGTCCAGTATCCTTCCCAATCCCTCCCCACCTTATTTTTTTTTGGAAATAGCATGTATCTGTAGCATGAATCTTAAAAGGTCTTATTAATAAAAAAAACTCAGGAGCCAAGTATTGGGGTGAACACTGAAAGATCAGAGATAGAATAGGCCACAGCTAACCTCACCTCGCCAACTTCTCAGCCGATCCTGTTTCCTCAAACTGGAAGCCTCTGTGTCCTCATCCAAATGGATCTCGGCTGAACTGCTGCTCAAAAGCCTAAAAGCTTAACAGACTCTAGTTTCTGGTTTTCATGACTTATATACCTTTCTGTTTCCTGCCATTACTTCCTGGGATTAAAGGCGTGTGTCACCATGCCTGACTGTTTCCAGTGTGGCTTTGAACTCACAGAGATCTGGATGGATCTCTGCTTCCAGAATGCTAGGATTAAAGGTGTGTGTGTCACCATTTACTGGTCTCTATGTCCATCTAGCGGCTGTTCTGTTCTCTGACCCCAGATAAGTTTATTAAGGTACACAGTATATTGGGACACAATATCACCACAGAGCTCTGGATGTGGAGTTTGCCAATTGGTTAGATTCACTGGCCAATGAGCTCTAGGAATCCAACTGCCATTGCTTCCTCATGTAAGAGTTACAATTAGGTGCTGCTGCTCCAAGCTTTTACAAGGGAGGTGGGGATCTGAATGTAGGCCCTTGAGGTTGTATGGTAAGTACTTTACCAAGTACTTAAAATGGTAAGTACTTATCAAGCAAGCCATCACTCCTGCCAAGTAACATCTGTTTTTGTTTTTCTTGTTTTTGTTTTATAATGTATCCACAGTCTGGACTTCTCTATTAAAGGGCTATTATTTGCAGATTTTTTTTTCCTGGTGAGAATGTGAGTTTTTTAAGGGTATTGACTTAGTTTGGAAACAGTGAAACCAAGATGTAAATACATGGTGGTTCTGTTTTCAAGGAGACATATAGAGAATAATGAGAGGGAAGTAGGGAAGAAATAAAGGTTGAAATATTGCTCACTTATTTGGCTGTTTAAGTGACCACTCCTGTGTCTCAGCACTGTGTCCCCCAACTTCAAAGGTTATGGGGGAGTCTTTATAAATCCTCTCCTAGTAGTCACTGTTTGAGGGCTGTGGGGTGACTGTAGGAGGCTGTGTAGACATAGGGAGTTGTTACTTTGGCACTTCCGGATGTCTACGCTTTGGTCAAGGTGATTTGTAGAATAGTTCCCCAGGCTCAGAGATGTAGGCAGTCACAGGTAGTAGCTAGAATACAACAAACTGCTGAGATTCAAATCACATGGGTTTGAGGGTGTGAGGAGAGACATTGTCCATTGGCCACACAGGCATGAATTGCTTCATCCCTGGTTCTTTGCTCTGCAGCAGGTGTGACACATTGTAGGTACTTACTGTGTCACAATGTCCTTAAATACAGGCCAAAGCTGTCCTCAATGGCTCTTGTATTCGAGGATCCCAGACTTGGAGGCCGGAGAAGATAAATGCGCATGGCTCAGGTCATCTCTTGTTCTTGGAGGAGGGAAGGGAGAGTGGATGAAGTACACTTAGCCTCAGTTCTTAAAGATTAATGTAATACTCTGTTTTTCTGATAAGCTCCAAATTAAAGTTGGAAATTGCCTCATGCAATTCAGCAAGGTGCCTACACAAGAAGGGAGAGAGAGAGGGAAAAAAAATTCTGATTAAGGTTTTATTTGCTGACACTTCTTAACAATTTATGTTCAAGTGCTAGTTTGCTAATTAATGGCTGCTCAAGAAATGCCATGTGTCAGCAATGAATCACTTACTTTAGTCGCTCTTCAATGGTTCTATGGATAATGAGCAAGGACAAGTCATATAATTAAAGCTGGAAATAGTCTGGCTTTGGGACAGAGGTCTGTCAGTAGGGAAAGGATCTATTTGTCAGCGTTCATGGCAGACTGTGAACAGTTAGACTAGCCAAAGGCGGAAGAAAGGACTTCCCTGACATATGTCGGTACACCCCAATAGCCAGAGCAGGTAGACCTAGCTTCAGGGACCTTTAAAATAGGGAGGCAGAATAGTGCTTTTTACTTCGCCCTCTACACCTTTCTCTGTGCTTCCTTCGTACTACCGTACTAACTTTCCATGGAGTTGGGCAGTAGATACTGGCTTCGTCCAGAACACAGTTAACAAACATAAACGTCGTCATGCTAGAGAGCAGGGAGATCATCCTTTTCACAAGTTTGCAGTCGAGGAGCCTTCTGTATCTGTAGGTATTGCATCTACAAAGTGATCAACTTGGAATACGAAGCTATTTGGGAAAACATTGCTGCTGTGTTAAACGTGCACTGATTTTTTTCTTATTTCCTTAAATATAGGACAGAATGGCTGATTTATGCTGTATTAAGTATTATAACTAAGGTAGATATGAGCTAACGTGTATGGGAGGATGTGTAAAGGTGACATCCAACACTAGGCCACTTTATATGAGGGACTTGAGTGTCTGTAGTGTTTGGTGTCACTGAAGACCATTGAAACAAAGCCATGGTCGATACTGAGGGATAACTACACTTGAAGGAAATAATACCTGGACTTTAGAATCACATGAAGGAAGTGGATCCCAGTTTTCAGAACCACATGGTCTTAGGGGAAGGACTTGAACATGAATTTGACTGGTGGGTACACAGAGAGGGAAGGGTGGTTTGGATAAATGTAGAGTGAATAAGGCACTGATTCTAACTGGGAAGATTGGTTCAGCAGAAGCAGGGCTGATCTATTTGGAAGCAGAATGGGAATAGAGGAAAAAAAAGAATATGTATAGCTGTAAATGCCAGGCATGGGCATAACAACAGAATTTGAGCTAGACGATAATTTGCATCATAATAATGGTTACAATAACAAATACTTACATAGCATTTATTATCAGACCAGGGCTCCTATAAGTGTTTCATGTAATTCTAACTATTTAATCCTCACACTATCTCTGCAAGTACAATTGTGTGTGTGTGTGTATGTGTGTGTGTGTATTTATGCTATGTGCAGGTGTGTGTGTGTATTCACATTATGTGCAGGTATGTATGTATTCGTGTTATGTGCAGGCGTGTGTGTATGTATTCCTGCTGTGTGCAAGTGTGTGTGTGTGTATTTATGTTATACACAGGTGTGTGTGTGTGTGTGTGTGTGTGTGTGTGCGTGTGTGGTGTGTATGTGTATTCATGTTATGTGTGAGGGGTTTGTGTGTGTGTATTCATGCTATCTTCAGGGGTGTGTGCATGTGATATGGTGTGTGTGTGTATTCATATTATGTGCAAGTATGTGTGTGTGTTTGGTGTGGTGTGTGTGTGTGTATTCATTTTATGTGCTTTGTGTATGTGTGTATATTCGTGTTATGTGCAGAGGTGTGTGTGTGTGTGTGTGTGTGTGTGTGTGTGTGTGTGTGGTGTGGTGTGTGTATATGTCTCTGCATAAGTACAGAGGCCAGAAGAGGGTGTTGCCTGTCTTCTATTATTCTCCACCTTACTGTTTTAAGGCAGAGTCTATCATTGAACCCAAAACTCACCATTTTTCGGCTAGGCTGGAGGCCAATGAGGGATCTTCCTGTATATATCCCTTCCCCTCTCTGCCCTGCTTTAGAGTTATAGACTTGTGAGCATAGCCATACCTAGCTTTTTAGGTGGGTGCTGGGGAACAGAACTCACGCCCCCATGCTGGCACAGCAAGGGCTCCTATGCTCTGAGCCACCTTCCTGGCCCCTATTCTTGTTTCAAAGAGAAGTAAACTGAAGCCTGAGCTTACATGGTCAAGGTCATACAGATGATAGGCAGCCATCTAGCTCTATAGCCTATGCTTTCCATTGCTCTGATAATGATAAAGATGATGTATCTTGAGCTCTAGGTTTAGTAACTTCTGATATGTAAGTTCTACCTGCTGCAAGTTCTTTCATTTATAGTATATCGTTTGAGTTTCATAACAACCCTGTGAATCAAATAAAGCAGTTATTTATTTCTATCCATGTTTTACTTTTGAAGCCATTAAGGTTTACATTTCTCATCACAAGCAATTTTTGTAAATTCATTTAGCTGGAAAGTATCCGGAACTTAGGCTAGAGTTCAGAGTTCCTGAGTCTGGTTGGTGTTTTTGCTTCATTGCTTAACTGTTAATATATTGCGGGGGCATCTATCATCATAATGGTAGCTTGGGAAAAGGGTGTACAGATGATCTTGGGGGCTGTGAGGAACAGAGAGAGAGAGAGAGAGTCAGAACCAGAGAGACAGAGAGACAGAGAGACAGAGAGAAACAGAGAGAGAGGCACGGAGAAACACAGAGAGAGACACACAGAGAGAGACACACAGAGAAAGATACACACAGAGAGACACAGAGAAACAGAGAGAGAGGCATGGAGAAACACAGAGACACACAGAGAGAGACACAGAGAGAGACAGAGACACACTGAGAGTTTGAATAGTGCTTTTTGCCTTTCAAATCAGAACTTTTATTTTTAATTTGAGAAATTAAAGTAAATGGTTTCTGATTTCCAAAAACTGAAACTAATCATGGTCAGATATTTTCCTAGGGAAAAATCATTTAAAATATTGAAATTACCTACTTAAAAAATTAAACATGGCAATCTTATGGCTTATTAAAATATGTGTGAAAAACACTAAATGTTCTAAATTAATTTTAGTTTAAGAAAGAGGTAAATAAAAGAATCAACTAGGAGGAATAAACGAGAGCCAAAAGAAAATACATATACATATATATATATATATATATATATATATATATATATAGAGAGAGAGAGAGAGAGAGAGAGAGAAACATATGTTGGAGAGAGAGGGGAGGATAAAAATGAGATTATATAAATGAATGAACTTGCTGCATATATAACATACATATTATATAAAATATATTGGAACCACTGTACAGCCATCTATATCCAAAGGACTCTACACTTCACTACAGTTTTATATTTATTGCTGTTCCATCCATAGTAGCAAAATATTGGAACCAGCCTAGATGTCCATACACATGCTCAATACATTTTTAGATGTATTTTAGCTTGGAAAGTTCGAAGTAAATATGTCTATATTGTTGATCTTCAGGGATCTTTGCTTGTTTGAAACCCGACTCTATTAACTCTACTTTTGTTTTAGATAGGGTTTTGCTGTGTCGCCCAGGCTGGCACTGACCTGACAATCCTCCTTCCGCATGCCATGTGCTGACATTATAGGCAAGTACTCCTGAGTCTGGCTTATATATAACACTCTTACTGGGATAAGCAGTATAAGAAGATCCAATATAGTAGACATTCCCATATTGTAAACATACCAATAGCTTATGTATTCCTTCCACAGACAGCCATTGAACACCCTCCATTTTTTGGTATACTAACCTAGGTTGTCCTGGGCATTTCAGTGAAGCAGAAGGAAAAACATTTTTCTCTATATTATAGTGTTATCTCATCAACAACCCATAGGGTATTATCCTCTTCAAACAATGAGTGATGATTCTGAAATCTGTGAATCAAACTGTGACCCAAACTTCTGAATATACATTTAGAAAAACATCCACTCTGAGACTGCACAGAATTAAGTCAAACCCTGAAGCAATTCTTATGTTTATAGATGCTCCATGCACATTCTAAGTTTAATCTAGTCATGGCATCTCTATTATAATTTTTTTTGCCCATAATCTAAGGCATCCATGAAAACACATAAACCTGAAAGAGCAAGAGTAAAACTTGTCATCTGTCATATGGACAGTCTAGCGGTATACTTTTCCAGAACATTTCCACGAAGCATATTGAAACCTAGTGTGGTGGTTTGAATAGGTATGGCCCCCATAGACTCATTGTGTTTGACTGCTTGGCCCATAGGGAGTGACACTATTGGGAGGTGTGACCTTGCTGGAGGAAGTGTGTCACTGTGGAGCTAGGCTTTGAAGTTCTATGCTCCAGCTGTGCCCAGTATGGCACATGGTCTCTTGCTGCCTGCAGATCCAGATGTAGAACTCTCAGCTACCTCTCCAGCACCATGTCTGCCTGCATGCCATCATATTTCTTGCCATGATGACAATGGACTAAATCTATGAAACTGTAGGCCAGCCCCAATGAACTGTTTTCCTTTATAAGAGTTGCCATGGTCATGTTGCTTCTTCACAGCAATAGAAACCCTAACTAAGACACCTAGACTACATTTTAACTTGCTGTTTTTAGACAAGTTTTTTTTTTTCTGTGTAACTGAAACTGGTCTTGAACTGGCAAGATATTTTCCAGTTATCTGGACCCTGCTTATTGTTGATAAAAGTCTATTTTAGGTCATGAAATCTCTGATGCCTGTGGAGTTAATTTTCTATCCAAATTTGAGAAGCAAAAGTCAACAATCTAAATATATACTAAAGTGCTTGTTTTGTGTGACTTCCCAGGGAGATGTAATTGTTTAGTTACCCCAAGTAGGGCACTGACAACAGACCAAGAAATGATTCCAGCCAAGTCCAGGTTGATAAGCCAATGAGCTTATTGGGTTGGGCTGCTTATAGGAGCATGGGTCAGGGCTTATTTAGAGTAACACATGTGACCCTGAGGTAAGTACATCATCAACAAATCCATCCCAATGTGGATTCCCTGATGCACCCTGGCCAACTGGCCAACAGTTTCATCAGAGAGTCGTCCACCCGCCAGGAATTGTTTAGTGCCTTTATCGCCTTGGGGAGGGGTGTCCCAAGTCTTGTTTCATGAGATTCCTGAGTCTTATGAACCTTCATGTTCCTTCCAAGAGGCAATGCTTCAATTCAGAGGAAATAGCGACACACCTAGGGAACACAGAAATTGTGAGAGTCCCCAGGCTATAGCTGTAACTGTGTCTTCATTCACTGGACTAGATCTTTTTGATTAAATGTAAGGAGTTAGATGAATGCTCTCTCACTGAAGCCTCCAGAGGGAACAAATTGCACCTCCCCGTTTCCTATCTTCTATATTGGTTTTGCCTGGAGCTAAATCCTAAAGGTGCCTGTGGCATTTGAAAATGCCAAATTTTCAACCTTCAAAGCTGCTGTGGCTCTTGAATGACTGACTGAAGTTTTGCATACCACAGAGAGACTCTGCAGGACTGAGGCATGCCAATGACTTTGATCATATTTTAGGAAGCTAAAAGGAACCTATTGTTACAAGGCCTATTTAAACAATTTTTTTGAAATCTATTTTATGAATTGACTTAAATTTATTGAAAAATGTATTGCTGCTTTATTTGTTAAAGGACTATCTACTCACGTCTCTGGAATCAGGTACTTTAATAGTTCAACTAATGACATGACCTTTTTGTTTTGGCTGTTCCCCTTTGGCAGTGTCTCAGAGTTCAAGTACAAGGAAGTGCTAGTATTTCAAATCACAAAATTATGGCTTCCTGGTGAAATGCCAGGCATAGTCCAGAGATGGCATAGCACTAATATTCAGTTGGTCTGACTCTGGTAAGATGTCTTGTCCCATGTCAGTAACAGAAAAACAAATATGATTTGTTCAGGAAAATAAAAGTCATTAGAAATGGAATTGATTTTCATTTCCTTGATGACTAGCACAGCCAATTCTTAAGTTATTAAGGGGGTTTCTTCAAAAATTCAAAACAGAACTACCACATGATCCAGCTATACCACTCCTGGATGTATATCCAAAGGACCTCTAGCCTCACCACAGAGATACTTTCACATCCAGATATACTGCTATTCTAGTCGCAATACCAAGGAATTGGAATTGGCTTATAGGTCCAGGAGCAGATGAATGGATAATGAAAATGTGGTACATATACACAATAGAATTTTATTCATCTGTAAAGAAAAATAAAATTACAAAAATCTCAGGAAAATAGATGGATCTAGAACGTGTAATATTAAGCGATGTGTGGCTCAAACTGAGAAAGACAAAAACTGCATGTTCTTTCTTATAAGCATAGCCTACGCAGACACACACACAGACACACACACACATACACACGCACACTTTTATATTTTTGAAAAACCCAAGGCTGAATGTACATTCGTGTTTCTTTCTGTTGACAGTAGGTTTTGATGATGTTGCCAGTTCCCTTTCCCATACTGTCAAATTTTGTCTTATATTCTATCTTTCTTTCAACCATTTTTGGGGGAAATGCTCATTACCATAGGCTTACTAAGGGTTTTAAACTGCACCCGAACACGGGGGTCTCACAAATACCTGTCAGTGCAGAAGTCTTCAATGACCATAATTCCATTTCTTTTTTTTTTTTTTTTTTTTTTTTTTTTTGTTTTTTTAGACAGGGTTTCTTTGTGTAGCTTTGCGCCTTTCCTGGAACTCACTTGGTAGCCCAGGCCGGCCTCGAACTCACAGAGATCCGCCTGCCTCTGCCTCCCAAGTGCTGGGATTAAAGGCGTGCGCCACCACTGCCCGGCCAATTCCATTTCTAATATGTCTATGTTTACCTGTATCTCTATCTATCTGTATGTGGATATAAATGAGGTAAGGCCTGAAAAACTAGACCACAGAGCAAGAGAAGGTAAAAAGAAGTACCGAGGAAGTGGGCAGGAAAAAGATCACAGGTAACACGGCGGAAAGAGACTTTACTAAAACGCACTTCCTTTGAAAGTGCCATATGGATACGTAATATCTTATATGCTGATTAAAAATAAATAAATTAATCAATTGTGGAGTGGAGTTGATTGCAGATTGGTAGAAGTATGTTTCATCTAAATAGATGGATTTGTAACAGTAACTTCAGTTAAGGATCTCATACATTGGATTTTCTTGTTGTGGTAACTGCTATGGCAGTCAGAAGAGTTAGTTGACCTTATGCTTTATCCGGAATAGAGGAGAGAGGGAGGAAGCTGGGGTGGCTTTCCATGTGCACAGGTGTTTACAGAACAATTGTTGTATAATGTGATAGCTCTTATGAACTCGGAGCACTGATCCACATTTTTTTCCCCCAGACTACCATCATCCTGTTTGCAAAATGGACAGACACTGTTTATTTTTTTTCAGGTTGTCAACTCAGCTAATGTGAGCGCCGGCTTCTCTGATGTTTTTGCTTTAAGAAAGTTGCATTAATGGAGGGCAATTATGGTAATTTGAATTAGGAATGGAATTATGGTAATTGAAGACTTCTGCGCTGACAGGTATTTGTGAGACCCCCGTGTTCCGGTGCAGTTCAGAACTGCTATTAGGCCCGTGATAATTAGCATTGCCCCCCCAAAATGGTTGAAAGAATGAGGGAATATAAAACAAAATTTGACAGCGTGAGAAGGGAGCTGGCAACAACATCAAAACCTACAGTCAACAGGAAGAAAAACATACATTCAGTCTTGGGCTTTTCAAGAATAGAGAGGTAATGAAAAATCAGCTTTATCTGGGACAGTGGGGGAGGCTAAGCATTTACGTTGTGGGCCCACAGTATAGTGCTATTTGCAGCAGAATGGTGCAGCATAGAAAGCCATTCTTGTTTCTGGCTTTATTTCCACATCGAACACTCACAGAGAGGTCTGTCAGCCCTCATAATACAAAGGAATGGAAAGCTACAACAAAATGAGATGACTCATTGGGTGATGTTCATGCAGCCATTCAACAAATGCTCATAACTGCCCATAATGAATCAGCTGTTTGACCATGTGCTTGAAATCTAAGTAAGATACAGTTTATACCCTTTCTGAGATGTTTCCATTGAGTATAGGAATCGTGATCAATTTGGTCCCATCTTTTTTTTTTTTAAATGAATGTATTTTTCCTTTGAACCTAGTATTTCTCTATTAATAGATTTCCTTATTTTGCAATATTATAACATAATTACAGCATTTTCCCTTTCCCTTTTCTCCTTCCAAACTCTCCCATGTACCCTTAACCTTGCTGTCTTTCAAATTCATGGCCTCTTTTTCTTAAATTTGTTGTCTCACACACACATACACACACACACACACACACACACACACATACAATGTGTGTGTATGTATGATGTATGAATGCACATATGTGTATATACAGGGTTGACCATTTGATATCAGATGAACAATAGACGTGTTCTTGTAGCTGGGGTTATCTCTAGTCCCGCCCAGGCCCTCAGCCACTCAGATCCAAATAAACACACAGATGTTTATATTATTTAAACTGTTTGGCCTAATGGCTCAGGCTTTTTGTTATCTAGTTCTTATATCTTAAACTAACCCATTTCTATTAATCTATAAGTTGCTACGTGGCTCGTGGCTTACCCAGATCTTAACATCTGTTTCTCATGGTGGTGCCTGGCAACGTCTCCTGACTCAGCCTTCCACTTCCCAGAATTCTCCTCTCTCTTTGTCCCACCTATACTTCCTGCCTGGCTACTGGCCAATCAGTGCTTTATTTATTAACCAATCAGAGCAACACATTCACAGCATAGAGAACATCCCACAGCATATTCTTCCTTGGGGAAGACTATTTCTTCTGCTCTCAGCATTCCTTAGTTGTCTGCAAATTTTTTGTCTTGGGTCCAGGCTTCTTGAGCTTCCCACTTCCATGTCAGCATGTCTGTTGGTGTTATCTTTGTTCAGTTTTTGTTCATCTTTGTTTTTTTTCATATTTTTTAATTAATATTTTATTTTATAATTAACTTAATTTCACATATCAGCCACGGATTCCCCTGTCCTCCCTCCTCCCACTCCCCAGCCCTCCCCCCAATCCACCCCCAACTCCCACCTCCTTCAAGGCAAGGTCTCCCCTGGGGAGTCAGCCCAGCCTGGTAGATTCAGTTGAGGCAGGTCCCATCTCCTCCTCCCTACACCAAGGCTGAGCAAAGTGTCCCAGCATAGGCCCCAGGCTCCAAAAAGCCAGTTCATGTACTAAGGACAGGTCTTGGCTCCACTGCCTAGGGGCCTCCTAAACAGTTCAAGCTGATCAACTGTCTCACTTATCCAGAGGGCCTGATCCAGTTGGGGGCTCCTCAGCTATTGGTTCATAGTTCATGTGTTTCCGCTAGTTTGGCTATTTGTCCCTGTGCTTCCTCCAACCATGGTCTCAACATCTCTGGCTTATACAATCCCACCTCTCTCTCCCCATTGGATCCCCAGATCTCCACCTGGGGCTTGGCCGTGGATCTCTGCATCCACTTCCATCAGACCCTGGATGTGAGTTACTCTGAACCTGATAGAAGAGAAAGTAGGAAGTAGTCTTGAACACATTGGCACCGGAGATCACTTCCTAAATATAACACCAGTAGCACAGACACTGAGAAAAACAATTAATAAATGGGACCTCTTGAAACTGAGAAGCTTTTGTAGGGCAAAGGACACAGTCAATAAGACAAAATGACAGCCTACAGAATGGGAAAAGATCTTCATCAACCCCACATCTGACAGAGCGCTGATATCTAGAACATATAAAGAACTCAAGAAATTAGACATCAAAATACCCAACAGTCCAATTAAAAAGTGGGCTATAGAGCTAAACAGAGAATTATCTATAGAAGAAGCTCAAATGACTGAAAGACATTTAAGGAATTGCTCAACATCCTTAGTATTCAGGGAAATGCAAATCAAAACGACTCTGAGATACCATCTTATACCTGTCAGAATGACTAAGATCAAAAACACTGAAGACAGCTTATGCTGGAGAGGATGTGGAGCTAGGGGAACTCTCCTCCACTGCTGGTGGGAATGCAAACTTGTACAGCTACTCTGGAAATCAATATGGCACTTTCTTAGAAAATTGGGAATCAACCTCCCTCAAGACCCAGCTATACCACTCTTGGGCATATTCCCAAGGAATGCTCAATCATACCACAGGGACAAATGCTCAACTATGTCCATAGCAGCATTATTTGTAACAGCCAGAACATGGAAAGAACCTAGATGCCCTTCAACTGAAGAATGGATAAACAAAATGTGGTACATATACACAATGGAATACTACTCAGCAGAGAAAAACCAATGAGGTTTGCAGGCAAATGGATGGAACTAGAAAAAATCATCCTGAGTGAGGTAACCCAGACTCAGAAAGACAAACATGGCATGTACTCACTCATAAGTGGATACTAGATGTAAAGCAAAGGATAACCAGACTGCAACTCACAACTCCAGGGAGGCTACCTAGTAAAGAGGACCCTAAGAAAGACACAGGGATTGCCCAATGACAGAGAAATAGATGAGATCTACATGAGCAAACTGGGGGTTGGGGGGTAATGGAGGGCAAGGGTCAGGGGAAAGAGAGCTTAGGGGAGAGGGAGGTCCTAGCTGGATCATGAGCAGAGTGGGAGAACGGAGATGGAGATACCATGATGAATGAAGACCCTAGGGGAATAGGAAGAAGCAGAGTGCTAGGGAGGTCCCCAGAAATCCACAAATATACCTCCACAATAGACTACTGGCAATGGTCGAGAGAGTTCCTGAGCTGACCTGCTGTGGTGATCTGATGGCTGAACACCCTGGCTGTCATGATAGTAATAGGTTCTTGTCGTCAAGTTCTACAGGATAACCAACAGCAAATAACCTGTATTGTTGGATGCCTATGGGCTATCATCTGCAAACAATTCCAATAAAAATAGCTCATTCCTGACACAGGATTTTTTATTTGTTCACCTGAGGTATCTAGTAGCCCTGTTATAGAATAACTAAATTCTATAGAACTTTTTATTTATGTACATGTTTTATTTTAGGATGCTTCTGCAGGAGTAGTTATTCATGTGACATTTTCAGAAAGTCTTCAATATTCTTTATCCCTCCCTGTCAGTGCCTTAGCACTGCCTTCCCATCCCAGCCCATTTAACCCTTCCTATTCCACTATTCTCTTTCCCCACTTTGTATCATCATGTTCTGTCTTCCGTCCCTTGAAATAACCCCTTTCCCATGGCCTCCTACTAATTTTTAACCTCCATGTGTATTACAAAGAAACACATGTATCTAATAATTCAAAGATCACATCCTCAAAGGAGAGAAAAACCTGCAGCGTTTGTCTTTCTGAGTCTGTGTTACATCACTCAGCATGATTATTTCCTGCTCTGTTCATTTATCTGTGCATTTTAAATTTAGTTTTTCTTAAGCTGGTTAACATTCCTCTGTGAACATATATCATATTTTTCTTGCTGATTTATCATGCGATGGGCATCTAGGTTGTTTCTATTTCTATTTGTTCTATTTTTGAATAGAGCAACAATGAACATGGATGAGCAAGTGTCTCTGTAGTAGGCTGGAGAGTCTTTCGGGTATATGCCTAAGAATGGTATAGCTGGATCATAAGGTAGATGTATTTCTGGCGTTTTGAGGGACTGCCACACTGATTTCCATAGTGGCTGCACCAATTTATACTCTCATCAACAATGAACAGGTGTTCTCCTTTCCCCACATCCACACCAGCATCTGTTACCATTTGTGGTTTTGGTCTTGGCCATCTGACTTGGGTAAGTTGAAATCTCAAATTAGTTTTGATTTACATTTCCTTGATGACTAAGGAGGGCGAACATATTTTAAAAGGATTTCTCAGCTACTTGTATTTCATCTTTTTGAGGACCCTCTGTGTGGTTGCAGGGCCCATTTTTAAAGCTGAGTTGTTTGTTTCATTTGCAAGAATGTTCATTCTCTCCCCTCAGGATACTGCTTGAAGTCTTAGCTAAGACAGTGTCGCAAGTGAAAGCAAATAAGGGGATGCAAACAGGAAGGAAGGAGTCAAAGTATCCTTATTTGCAGTTGATACATTCTATCCATAAAAGACACTCAAGACTCTACTGCAGAACACTGACAGTGGACAAACATATTCAGCAAAGTAGGAGGACACAGAATCAACACATAAAAATCTGTAGCATGCCTATATACACAAGGCAAACACACGGAAACAGAAGTTGGGGAAACAGTTCCGTCTGTAATAGCCCAAAAGTCTTGGAAATAATCGCACCAAGGAAGTTAAAGACCTTGTTCAATGAAAACCCAAAGACCATGAAGAAGGAAATTGACAAGACACCTGAAGATGGAAAGATCTCCCATGCTCATGGATTGGTAGTAGTCAGGTTGTACAAATGGCCATCCTACTAAAAGCAACGTACAGATTCAATACAATACTCATGGAAATTTGAGCACAATTCTTCAAAGAAATTGAAAAAAACAATCTTAACTTCTATCTGGAAATGTGAAAGACCCAAGGTAGCCAAACCAATCCTGAGTAATAAAACACTGCTGGAGATACTACCATCCTATATTTCAAGTTATACTACAGAGCTGTAGTAATAAAAACAGCATGCTACTGGCATAAAAACGGAACAGATTCAATGACCAGTGGCATAGAATTGAGGACCCACCCTTCATTCCTACAGCTATCTGATTTTTGACAAAAAGCTTATTTATACATATTGAACACATATTTGAGAAATGACAGTATCCTCAGTGAATGGTGCTGACAAAAGTGAGTTAACATGTAGAAGAACGAAGCTAAATCTTTATCTCTCACCTGGTGCAAAATTCACATGTATCAAGGACATCTACATAAGATGGGATATCCTGAATCAGGGAAAACAGAGGGTATGTTTGAAGTTGTAGGCACAGGAAAGGATTTTCTGAATTGTACCTCATCACAGCGGGCACAAAGACAAACAACTGATAAATGGGACCTCATGAATCTCAAGTTTCTGCACACTACAGAACACCATTACTTGGATAAGAGTCTGCCTATACAGTGGGAAAAATCTTTCCACCTGTCCATCTGACAAGGGAGTAAGCAGTTCTCAACCTGTGGGTCATGACCCCTTTGGGGTTGCACACCATATACCCTCCCTGTATATCAGACATTTACATTATGATTCATAACAGTAGCAAAATTACAGTTACAAAGTAGTGACAAAATAATTTTATGTTTGGGGGTCATCACAACATGAGAAACTGTATTAAAGAGTTAGGGCTAGTGTCTAGAAAATATAAAGTACTCCATCTTGTTTATTTTCAGACAAGGTCTCTCACAGAACCTGTAACACTCTGATTCAACGAGACTGGATGTTCACTGAGCTCTTGGGTTCCATCTGTTTTTACTCCTCAGTGTAGACATTAAGAGTATGTGCAGCCCTGCCTGACTCATAAATAGGTGCTAGCGATTTGAACTCAGGATGTTTTAGTGGCTCAGAAAGCAGCACTCTTCCTCAGCCATCTCCTGAGCCCACTAGCTTAACTTTTCAACCTTTAGACTTGGTTTCTGTTTTGGTGATTTCATTTTGTGGTCTCTAGTGATAATCAAAAGTTAGAATACCTATGAAGAAGCAAATGCTTGGCTTGCAAATAACATAATACTTGACAAATACCACACACACACACACACACACACACACACACACACGCACTCACACATGTACACATGTTTGTGAGTGACTTAATACACATAGCCAGCAATTCTCTTTGCTAGTGTAGCAGCTCTTTGATTTTCTGAGCAACCTAGACTCTTGTTCCTTCTGATCTTCATTTTCATTGACCTCCATTTCCTTTCAAACTCAGAAGTTAAGATCACTTGAACCTGAGGACGAGGCTGTCGGGGTTTTCTATGCACTCCGAATTTCCCTGTTATTTGATGTTAAGTTCTGGATAGCCTATCTCCGATAGGAGTGCAGTCCCTGAAAGAGAAATTAAAATTGTCTGGCAAGAGTACCATCCCTGGAAGAAAACCTGAGAACTCCATCTATCAAATATAATTAATTAAGTAACTTGGGTTTGTAGATAAGCAATACGCATGTGGGCTCTAGGGGATATTATCACTGTTGTAGAATAGTACATTTTCTATGAACTGTGTGTAAATGATTTGCATATACAAAGAGGGAAGGAATAGTGATCTGTAACTATAATAGGACCTGATGTCCCATAAATGAGCCCAAATAGCCAGTAAAGATTTATGTCACTGTTTTAAGTGGGGGAGATGATTGAGAATAGGGTGAAATGAGACTATGTCCTATGATGCTGGCAAGTTTAGTAAGCCTCTTTTCCCATCAGTCCGGAGCAATCTGTTTTTGTGGGATGCTTTGTGCAGACCTCAGTACAGCAGAGGGCAATTGACCAAGTCAACTTCACCAGTCAGTGCCTGTCATTACCAGCCATTCTCTGTCCTCTGTGAGGAATCTGAGCCACAAACCAGTTATCAGAGTCCTTTTTCCAGGCAACAATTGTTTCCTGGGTGTTGAACGTTAACTCACGTTACAGATGTGATGGGAACAAGTAGCCTATCTCAGAGAATGAGGAGACTGCCTCTATTGATAATGCAATTTCCACACTCTGACAACTTATGATAGACACACGATTGTGCACATGGCTTTCTCAGATCGGTGAAAAAAAGGAAAGCTGAAGGGGAGTCTACTGTGTCATAATGGTCTCTGCTCAGTTTCTCCTACTCTTTAATGAGAAAGGAAACACACAAAAAAACATTCTTCAGGATTCAGAAAAGCTACACATGTATTTTCTTATAAGTAGAAAGCAGAATGACATAGCGTACTGTCCTGGGAAGGGACTGTCATTTGGGAGCATGAAAGAACAATTGACAATTATCTCCATCACTCTAAAGCCTGTGGAAGAGAAATGGCAACGTTTTATTACGAAGCATTTTTAATTAAGTAATTAGAAGCAAGAATGCGAGCCCTGGCTGGAAGGTTGTCAGAAGGGAAATGGATTTCTGGTCAAGTTTGCTGAGCTTGGAGGCAGCTGATGAACTTTTGAGATAATAATTAACATAATACTTCTGAGGGATTTTTGGCCTTACCAGAAATTATTTTTCTCAGCCTCATTCTTTTTTCAGATAAAATAATAATGTTTAGCACTTAGCCAGCGTCTTTCATTCCAGTGAGTCCCCTGGCTCTTAAACAATTTTTCTATCTCTACATGTGTGAATATGTGTCTACACAGAGTCATTTCAGTAACCCCACTGGGTAGTACACTGCAGCTGTTCAGTATAATCTTGTACAGTGTTGGGGAGCTGAGTATAACATTATGGGAAAAAAAAGATTGAAAACTCTGTGTTAATGCTGTAGGGAAAATCTGGAAGGCATGAATGTGTGTGTATACCAAAGCATTTGCTCGGCTTATACCTACTCTTGCTCCTAATATATAAGGCCCAGAGTTTCTGGAGCTAGGAGGGGATTGTGAACTCAGTCTTAAAATATCTTTTGAAATACATTGCTGTCAGCAGCCAAGCTTCCTGATGCTGTATTGGGGCATCCATTCAACAAGGATGTAAAGCAGTGTAAATCACTTCATCGAATTGGCAACATGCCTTCTGTAGCATGCTGTTTTCCATAGAGGCCCCTCACGAGGACTGGCCATGTCTGCTATTTAGGTTTTAGGAGCTGATAAGCAACTGTGATTAGCCATTCAGATTTCATTCACAAAGAAATAGAATTATTTAATTGCTTTAAAAGGACACATGCATCACAGCATTGGGATCCATGGAATTTCAAAAAGTGACTGCTTTCCCCAAGCAGTGCAATGCCTGACACACAGTAGGTAGTGTTAAATGAGAAAGAGCAAAGCTTTGACTTCCCGATAACGGCCCTCATGTTTTGTATGGTGGTAAATTCCTTGCAATGCACTCTCACAGATATTAAAAAAAAAACCCTCATTCATATTATACTAGACTTAATTTGATGTTGCTAATGTTGGAAGAATCCAATGTAAGAAATTTATTGTAATGAATGTGTTTTCATTTCTCTTTGGCAAGCTGGTCCTTGCACTAAAGGCTGCTCGGCTCCCGCTGTGTTGTGTGGAAGCTGCTTTGCTCAAGAGACCCTGTTCCCTGTGCAACTGTCTCTTAACTGCACTCTGTGTTCTCTTCCCACTTCGTTGCACTTTGAATCAGCTTTCTGATCCACGTGACCTCACGGGAAACAGTAACCCCTATTGGTTATTGTGGTATAGGAAGCTAAGATGTATGGCTCATTTGTTGGTTCCAAAGAGAAGCTGAATTGAGTAGATTTTGAAGTTAGGCTGGCCATAGTGGCTCATGCCTGCAATCCCAGCACTAAGGATGTCTGAGTTTGGCTGTGAGTGTGAGGACTACATGGTGAGTTCTAAGGCAGCCTGGGATACAGAGCAAAAGCCTGTTTGAAAACAAAACCAAACCAGAAATGAAAGTTAGAGATGTGGGGAAGAGCCCTGGCCACCAGATATCTCAATGGACTAAGGCGCTTGCCACTGAGTCTCATAACCTGAATTTGATCCCTGAGACCCACATGATGGAAGGAGAGAACAGACTCCACCCAGTTGCCCTCTGATCACTACATAGGTACTATTGTATCCACATGCAAATAAATGAGTGTGCAAAAGAAATGCCAGGGAGAATTTCCAGGGCAACTGAAATGGAAAAGAGAACATCAGTTAAATGCTCACTGTAGCAGGTCAAAGTTATGTTCAAATAGTGGTGGTTCAGAAAAGAGAGTCTAATGGCAGCTGCCTCCCCTTAGTCCCGGGGTGAAGCTGAGATGATGTGAACATCTGGTGAGGGCAGGAGGTCTCCGAAAAAGATGGAGAGGGAGTATCAAGTATCATAGCGACCACTCCTTTCTCCATCTGCATGTATTTTATGATGAACACTTTTATTTCCTCTCCTGACTTCAATGGGTTCTTGCTCTTTACAATCCAAAGAAGTCAAAAGAGATGTTTGCTCATAAGAGTAGTGACCCAGTGACCCAGAGTTGGCAAGCTTGTGTTCCTCTTCCTGGTAGATTGGTGGCAATCCTAAGTACCTCAACTAGTAACATTCTGACAGCAGTGTCTTTCCACACCAACACTTGATCTCTCCAACTTTCTACACACCTAGTGCCTGTCCCAGGAATCAACTAAACTCTGACACCACTGTATCAAACTCTGTAGGTTCAAGGGCTTGATCCTACATACTGCCTTCACTTCTGGCACCAATCACAAATACTAAGCAGCCAAAACACCTACATTTCTATATGACTGCAATTATCACCCCTTTCTGGTTCAATAACCTGCTAGAATCATTTCAGAAACCCAAGAAGTCACCTTTCTCCATTATTACCAATTTATTGTAAAGGTTATAAATGAACACCTAGCTGAAGAGGTATCTGGAGGAGAGGGATGAGAAACTGAAGGGTTCCAGCCATGGAAGTTTATGGAGTTGGTAAGCTCCACCCACCTAGTATGGGGTATGTGTGTTGGGGGAGGTGTTTGACAATCTGGAAGCTTCCATGATCTCATCATTTAGTGGATTTTAAAGGTTCCATTATGTAGGTATGATTGACCACCAATGAATAACTCATTCTCTAGCTCCTGCTGCCCCATTCCCAGAGGCTAAGGAAGGGGCTAAAAATTTCATCCTTTGACTCACAAGGTTGATTTCTTTAATAAGCAGCCCCACCCTGAAGCTATTTAGAGGCCAACCAGGAGTTACCCAAGTTAACATAATTTAGATACAGTTGAACAGGGCTTATTATGAAGGACATTTTCTTATAATTTAGACTGTGCTATGATCTCAGGAGTAAGACCAAATACATAGTTCTTAATTGTATCATGGTACTATATGATTGATGTCATGTTTCTTTAAAGGTAGCATCAACTTTCTAATGACCTGGGCTGATTCTAAGTCACTACCGTGCTTTGTTGCTGCTCAGAATATGATTGACACCAGATTCTTTGAGCTTTAAAAGTTTGTATTCCAACGCAGATTGTTGTTTGGGAAGGTCTACCTTGAGGTTTGGGATCAAGATCTCCTCTGGCTTTCCCAGTCCCCATGGCTAGCTTATACCAGGGTGAGTTGTAACTCATATGTTTGGAGAAGTTAGAAGTCAGGAGTGATGCTCTCTTCCAAGTTTTATTACCGGCACTCCTGGAGCTACTGTTTTGTAGGACGAAGAACAAAAAAATGGAATATGTTGTGATTCTAACTCTGTTGATCTCATCTTTTTTTCTCCCTTGGACCTATCCACAACAGTAATTTTAAAAGAACTGAGAGTTAGGGGTGGGGATGGGGAGTTAAATCCACAGGTACTCACCTTCACTGCAAACATTTGTTAAATGTAGGGAATGATTTTTGTCCACCTTATGGAGATGTCATGAGGTCCAACTGCCAGAACACATTCCCTAGTGAGCTCCCAAATATAGATGCACATTTTATTTTGCAGAACAGAGCATTTCTTGTCTCTATGTATCTCACAAGGGTATTCTTTTAGATTCATTGGTCTTTTCTTTGGTGCGTATCCTTCTTGGGAGGGCCCATTGTTATGTCCACAGAATGATCTCATCAATGTTGAGGCCTCCAAGTCTTTCTCTATGTGTATTTTTCTGGATTCCAACATTAAGCTTTCTACCAAATACTTCATAGGCACATCAAGAACATTCTAAATGTATATAGATTAAATTCAGAGATCTGTAAATAGTGCAAGATGTGGAGACAGTGAGGAATGTAAGAAGCAAGGAGGGAAAAGGGGGCCAGGTGTGTATGTCTATGCTCGCATTTCCCAACAGTCTACTGATGGTGGGCTATGTTCCTTTGAATTATTTTGATGATATATTCCTGCAGTGTCGGGGCTAATACAAGAGAAACTTGACAGGATCTTCAAAGCAGAAGTGTGGCAGTAGCCAGATGTTAGTGAAAGGACAATGGTTCTCTCATGACTTGCCAGCTGTCCTGGCTGTTTTGGGACAGGATCAAGTTGGTGCCAAGGCAGCTGCTCCCTTTCCCCATTTCTTTGCCTTACCCTTCTGTAGAGTCTCTCGATCTTAGATTTGGCTCTATGGTGGAGAATTCATATGCTGTGAATGTCACCCCTACCCCCAAAACATGGAGAGGATGAGAGAAAGGAGAGCTCCAGTTTGTCCTCTATTTCATTCTCAGAAGTTCTACTTCACAACCACATTTTCTTCTGGACTATTGGTCATGTGTACTTCAAACTCAGTCCCAGAGGCAGAACTCATAGCTCCTAAGACTACTTAGGGCTTGTTTTGCTATGACCAATTCCTTATTTATTATGTATTTATCATGTATCATGTGAAACATTTGATGAGATATGCACACATACCAGTGAACTACTATTAAAATCAAGATATTGAACATTTTCTTTTACCACCTCCAAAGTTTTGTTATGTCTTGATACAACCATTCTTTCCCAAGCAGCCACTGATTTATTTTATAGCATTGTGCACTTTTTTTCAGGAATTCCATATGGTAGAAACTCTCTCTCTCTCTCTCTCTCTCTCTCTCTCTCTCTCTCTCTCCCACACTCCCACACACCTCTTTCTGTCTATTGATATTTCTGTAATCATAATGCATTTGAGACTCATCAAGATGCTACACGTATCAGTGGTTTGTTCTTTTTTTATCACAGAGAAGTGCGCTATTGTACAGCATGAATGTTTACCCATAAACATGCAGAGAATAATAAACCACTGATATTCAGATGGTAGGGATCTTGTATGTATTAACCTTTAGTACATCTGATATATAGTTCCTGTGAATCAACCTACAGACACACATAATGGGGTTTGTATCATGGAGGTTATTTATGAATAATTAGAACTGCTAATGTTCACTCATTTATTTGAAATAGTTTCTAGAGTCTTTCAAAGTACTCGACATACAACTCTAAACTATACATTTTCTTACTGAGATCATATTGGAAAGAGAAGATAGGAAACTTTGTTTATAATAAGCAGCGAAGATGAACACACAAGTTATTGGGCTTGTTAGATGAAGATACATTACACATAAGAAGGAAGACAAGATCTGGGTAGGGCAGCAGATCAAGAGAGAGGAGTATTTGTACATACAAGTAGGTAGAGAGGTTAAAGAGATTCACCAGGTTAGGAATCTCCGGGATTTAAAATCTGAACTGGCCACGGGTCTATTTATCACAGCATTTTCAGTGTAAACCATTGTAAACCTCATGTGTCTATGTCACGTTCAACTGAGAAATTATATATATTTTTTTCTTATTAGGACTATCATGAAACATTTAGTGACATTCTAATTACTGCTATTTGTAGCAGTGCCGTGACTGTTATAAAGATTTTGAATTGTCTAATGTTTACTTAGGAGTATATTTTTGGAGGGGAGTAGGTAGCGTTTTAATATATATAGTTCAGGATGGACTCAACCCCATGATCTTCCTACATCTGCCTTCCAAGAGTTGTCATTATTGGAATATACCACAACACCTACTTATATAGGCTAGGCATTAAGAAGCAAAATTATCCTAATAAGGATAAGAATTTTAATGTTTTTAAGGTTTTCAAATGTTGAGTCATGATGGTATGCTTAATATAAGTCTTCTTTAGATAGATTATTTTTCCTAAAATACTGCTATTCAATTTGTTAATATTTTATTTAGGACTTTACATGTATCTTAAATGATATAATTTATTTTCTAGTGCTCCAGTTTTTAATCACTGAAACTGCAGTAACTCCCTCACTCTAGAATGAATTCATGAGTAGCTTGTTTTATTTTTATGTTTTTCTGGAATAGTTTTACTCTTTTGAAAGTATTTGTTTGAAAGATATTTGTTCTACAAATATCTTATCTTCCAACTCATTATGGTTGAAGAGATTTCTTTCAGATTATATTTATTATTATTTTTTAGTTATAACTTTGCCGTTGTTCCTGTTACTTCTCTAATTACTTGAGCTAAATGCTTATCTCATAAAAACTGGACACCAGGAGCCCATCATAGAGCCGATCACATTCTTGGAATTAAAACAAGTCCGTGTTACCAAAGAAGTACTTGACCCAGAGAATTGCTTGGTCTTCATCTACTGTCTCCAATTCTCTCCTCCCCTCTGTCATCTATTCCTATGCATTGATTATATGATCTTCCACTCATTGTCTGCACATCTATGTGCAGTCAAGCACCTCATAGTAACATTTCAGTCAGTGATGAGTGATGCATATGACCTAGCTATGTACAATTATATTGCCTACTGATTGATGTCAAAGTCATCTTGGCTCATGTAACAATCCTCTGGTAGTCACCTGATAAATGCATCTCTGCTGTTGAATAACATGCGACTATGCTTTTCTGCTTGGAGATTATATAGATTTTTTTATACTTTTATATATATATGATTCTGGAGCTAGTTAGAGTTTCAGGAGTAATGGCTGGGAACAAATAAGTCAAGACAGACAAAGTATTTAGCCAATGGCTCTCAATATAGTGAACATCAGGTAAGACTAGGCTGGCCCTGGAGAGATAGGAAACAAATGAGATGATTCCTAACATTTCTTCAACTTTCCAGGGTACAAGGCACCAGGAAACACAGTAGAAATGCTATGCTTTGAGGAGCTGGGAAAGAGAAGCCAGGGAGAGCAGCTAGAGAGGAGCAAGCACTGATGTGTTGGAGCAAGCTCCATGGTATGCAGTGGACTGGTAGTCAGTATGTGAGTATGAGAGGCTAGCTGGGTTCAGGGAAAGAACCTTCAAAGATAAGGAGGAGAGCCCATGCTTTGCACTCTTTCCTGGCTGAAAGCAGTGTCTGTTCCTATCTACCCACCCGGAAAACTTCATAATCCATGGCACACCAAGAATATTACAGAGAAAGTTCTTTTCTCAGTAGTGGAGAATAGTAGCCCTGGAAATACCATGGTCCTATTGTTTTCTAGCAATCACTTAGTGGTTTTCCCACCTTGTTGGTAGAAATAACTGGTGTGACTTCCCTGCATTCCAGAACAAATGCAACATACATAGGCATACAGAAGACTCAACAAGGTAAAATGAAAGAGCTGGCACTGGAAGATCACCAGGCATTCATAGAAGTATAATGATATGATCAACAATTATTCTCTTAAATCTGGACAAGCCCCGACATAGGTTATAAATTTCTACATTGGGACTTTAAAGTAGGTATTAAATCATGACATATGTTTTAAAAGTTAAGTAGAGATGTAGATAATTTTTTTTTAAAGGAAAAAGATTTATATGATCTGCAGAGAAATCAGAGTGCGGATAATGTAGAAAAAATGGAGTTTAAAACTCTGAAGTATGTAAGATAAAAATTTCCCTGCATGGAATTAATACCAGACGGGACATTGCAAAGGAAAGAAAAAAACTAGTGAATTTGAAAGCATTACGATAGAAACTACAAAAGAAAATAGAAGAAAGGGGATTAAAAATGAAAACAGCATCAGCTGTCTGCAGAACACTTTCAAGTAACCCAATGCGCATGTAATTGGAATCAGTAACACGGGGAGAAACAGAAGAGATATCTGAAGAAATAATGGGCAAAGAATTTCCAAACTCAACGTGCAGTATCCATCCACAGAATTTCAAAGAACACCTATGATGGGAAGAGAAAGAAAAACAACTTCAAGGTACATCACATCCACATTGCCCCAAACAGGTGTTCAAGAGGAGATATTAAAAGCAGGGAGAGAAAATGTCATAGTATATATGGAGGAACGGAGACAAGTATAACATCAGATTTGTCTTTAGAAACATCTCTAAAGTACTGAATAAAAAAAATGTCCACTGAGCACTCTATACCCAGCAAACATGACTCTTCCAAACAAATGGAAGTCTGTTGCAGACAGACAAACCTGGAAAGATTTATCTGCTAGCACACGTGCAGTAAGTGAAATACTGAAGGAATTTCTTTAGGCAGAAGGAAATGACAACAGATGGAAATACAGATATAGAAGAAGAAATGGAGAGCACTGGAGAGAGTGGCATGGCAGATATGAGCATTATTATTAAACACCATTGAGCCATGCTTACATATTTGCTACCAAGTGATGAGTTTCTGTTTGAGCTCTAGCACATTACCAACAATAGAAATTTGGAAAACCCTCCTTGTGCATTTGTGCAGTATTTCCCAAGGACAGATACTTATTGCCCAACTGGCATTGAAAGAATATTTCTGTATGACAAAACATCCCCCAAGATTATAATGTACCATATATACATATTATATATAATAAATATTATGTATTATAATATTTCAGAAAGATACTTTGATTGTATTCTTCTTTTGATTTAAGACAAGACAGGAAGGACCACTGTGACAGTTAATGGTCAATATAGTATCACAGGTCCTATATATTGGAAATAAGTAACTGGTGAATATGCTTTTTAAATAGGTAAAAGTTTTATTATTTACAGACAAAATAATTATTTTGTAAGAAGCCCAGGAGAGGCCTATAAGACTGAGTGATAAAAAATTCAATAGTATTTCCATGTAGACCTATAAGAATAAATTAAAATAGATATCATTCACAGTGGAACAAAGATTATAAAGCATGAGATGGGATGAGGTGGGGAGAAGGTGGGGGGGTAAGCGGGAGGAGGAGAGGGAGGGGGAACTGTGGTTGGTACGTAAACTGGAAAGCTTTTAAATAAAAAAGATTATAAAGTAGTTAATAAATCGCAAATAAAGTGAACATATGGCTTTAGTGGACAAATGTCTTAAGGGAATTAAAATAATAACAAATGCAAAGATATGTCATAGTGATTGTTGGAGCAAAAAGTCATATTAAAAAGTCAGTTTTGGGCTAGAGAGATGGTTCAGTGGTTAAGAGCACTGACTCCTCTTCCAGAGGACTGGGGTTCAATTCCCAGCACCCACATGGCAGCTCACAACTGTCTGTAATTCCAGTTCCAGATTGGTGCAAAACACCAATGCACATAAAACTTAAAAAAAAGCAAGTTATTTACTCTTTGCCGGGCGGTGGTAGCGAATGCCTTTAATCCCAGCACTCGGGAGGCAGAGGCAGGCGGATCTCTGTGAGTTCGAGGCCAGCCTGGTCTACAAAGTGAGTTCCAGGAAAGGCGCAAAGCTACACAGAGAAACCCTGTAAAAAAAAAAAAAAAAAAAAAAAGTCAATTTTACTTCAAATTGTGAATCCAGTTGTAGTTCTGAAAAATAGTAGGTGTAGTAGATACCACTGAATAGTAACACATACTGCAAAGTCACATTTACAACCATAGTGTGGTACTGATATTGAGACCAGCAAATAGGCTAATATTAAAAGGGAAAATGATTATTTAGCATAAAATTTCCAGGTGGATGAAACAAACACACACACACACAAATTAAGAGAAACATGTATTCTGTATCCTTGGAATCTGGATTTGCTAAACGAGACAAAGCAAAAATAAACCAACAAGCAAAAACAATCACCACAAGCAGTCCCAATAACTTTGTCTCCATCATAACCAGTTCTCCGTCTATTGAGCAGCACCAAAAAGTTAACAGCTGGGTGACAGACTGAGGAGAAACTGTTTATGAAATAATGCAAAAAGCTTGAGAAATGGTGTGGCAAAATGGACAGAGCATTTATCGGTAAGTACATAAAATATTTCAATGTCCCTGTTAACTGAAGAGCGTAAATCATATGAGAGCAACTTAATGCCGCTAGACAAAAACATAGAGAGACAAAGACAACTTCTGCAAAAGGTGAGGAGAGAGCGGAGCCTTTATGTACTGCTTGGGGCTCATCAATTGGAGAAGTCATTTTGGAAAGCACTATGGCAAAAACAAGACCCTACGGCGTTGGGGAGCTATCTCAGAGTAAGTGAGCTTGCTGTACAAGCGTGAGGAGCTGAGTTTGAATTGCTAGTACCCAGCATTGGGATGAGAGAAAGGCAGACTCTGGAGCTTGTGGGCCATCCAGCCTAGCTGAAACGGTGAGCTTTCAATTCAGCGAGAGACCCTGTCTCAGCGTAATAAGGTCAAGAATGACAGAAGTCCCTCAATGTTCTTTCTTGGCTTCAACATACATGTGCATGGATGAATATATTTGCACACTCCCATGCATGCAACACACACGCAGACACAGGCAGGCAGATGACAGAGACAGACAGATACACACACACAAATATATGCAAAATCTATAGTTTTTTATACTCACCACCAAATTGTTCTCTCCAAAGTCCACTGCTTTACTTACTGTCCCTTCTACTATTTAATATATATGTTTTAGATTTGCCAAAATTATATTATACTTATTTAATGTTTAAGTTGATAGGAAAGCTGATTTTTTTTTTTTTTTTTTTTGGTTTTTCGAGACAGGGTTTCTCTGTGTAGCTTTGCGCCTTTCCTGGAGCTCACTTGGTAGCCCAGGCTGGCCTCGAACTCACAGAGATCCGCCTGCCTCTGCCTCCCTAGTGCTGGGATTAAAAGTGTGCGCCACCAACGCCCGGCCAAAACTTTCATGGGGAGGGAGGGGACCCTCAAAACTTTTTTTTTCCGATTAATTGATCGATATCACTTGATCGATCAACCATCGAGTCATCGATTTATGACGTCATCAGTCAGTCGCGGGAACTGAACTCGCCACCTCTGCCACCGCAGGCCGGACGCCTCACCTCAGAGCCACCTCTCGGGTCGCTCTGAATATTTTTTATAACCTATTAGTTACTACTAGAGTTCCTTTTTTGTAAGTTATCTTCTCCTTTGCCCATATATCTCGTGGGAACATAGCCTTTCCCTCCTACTGATTCAAATAGTCTTACACATAAAAAGTGTTCTTCATACATTTGCATTAAAAATATTTAGGTTGCTTTTGCATCAATCATGTGTGTTACCGTGACAAATGACCCTCAAATATCAGTTATATGTTGGCTGTTGGTAGCAGCTCTCCTGGAATTTGCTACATTTTGTTCTAATTATTCCAGGATCCCAATCCAAGGGAGCAGCCCCACTCCAGAACATGGTTTGTGTGTGAATGGTAAAAATCAAGAGGTCTGGTGAAAATGTATAGTGACTTTTAAAGCTTTTCACATATCATAAGCAAAGCCAAGCCCGGAAATACCCTATCCCTGCAATATGCTCAACAAGTGAGATGTCAGTGGGTGGGGATGGATAATCCTCTCTCTGGGAACACAGTCATGGGTGATCAAGGGCAATAATACAGCCTACTCCAGGGCTTATTTGCAGATCATTTTTTTTGTATAAATCCTTTTATTCTTGCCCTATGATGATGATATTGGCAATAGAATCAGTGTCTTGGGGAAGCGTGGTTGAACAATAAGAATAATCCTTGGGAAAGTTCTGTGCTAACTTTTGGAGCTTGCAGCCCGCAGCTAACTGGGCTTGTTTAATTGAAAGGGGAAATGTGGTAAACCTGCTGGTTAGCCTGCTGGAGGCTGGTGCAGCTAGCTGCCGGTCTGTGGCAGTCCTGGTAATTAATAAATCCGGAAGGAAAGAGCTAGTGTTGCAGAGCCAACAAGGGGGCTGAAGGCTTGAAAGCCTCTAACAACGTTAAGGGACAACACTGTGTTTTAGAAATTGTGTATGTCCGACAGGGGTAACACAAAAAAGTGAAGTCGGGCACACTCAGGACTCAAACAGCCTCCCCAACCCCCAACAAACAAAATGACCACTGTCTCCAGGAGCCAAGCACTTCCCTTTTCTAGGGCTCTGGAAAGTTTATGTGTGAATCTGACCTTCCCACAGTACCCTTGCAAGCCAGTCAGTATTCTAAGAGTAGCTGTGGTTGGAAAAATAAGTAACGGTTCTTAGCTCTAAGTCTACACTTGCTCTAATATTTCATGTTAGGCGGATTATTTATTTCCAGTTTTAGTAAAATGCATTGGCATGTTGGAGCTGTGCTGGGTGCTAGAGATACCAAGATGAATAGCACCTAATGAGCTGGGATGAGGACATAGATAATTTTATTTTAAGGAGACTGAGAATTATTGTAAGAGAGTCCAGAAGAAGGACATAGCCATTCAGCCTAGAGGAGGGTGAGTCAGAGGAAATTTCATAGGAAAAATGGCATTTGAACTGGATCTTTTTTTCTTCGTTTCTTCCTCCCTCCCTTCCTCCCTCCTTCTCTCCCTCCCTCCCTCCCTCCTCCCCACCTTTTCTTGCTTCCTCACTCCCTCCCTCCTTCCTTCTTTTCTTTTGAGACAGGGTCTCAACATATCCCAGGCTGGCCTCAAAGAGGTTTATCTTGAACTTCCGCTCTTCCCACCTCTAACTCTCTAAGTGCTGGGCTTATAGGTATTCACCAGCACACTTGGTATTAGTGGTGCATGTCAGGCAAGCATTTGACCAACTGGACTACACACACACCCTCAACCTCTTGAATTTGATCGTGATGACAAGGAAATGATCCTAAGCAGAGAGCACATGGGCAAGGGTCTGAGGAAAACAGCAAAGAGCCTCATGTGGTTGGAGAATAGGGGACCAAAGATGGCGTTGTATAAGATGCGTCTCCATGGGAGATTGGGACCGTGACGAAGAGAGCGGATTTTTTTTATGGAATGGAGAGATCTTTGAAAGCTTTTGTAATGTATATATAGTCGCAAAGAGAAGAGATTTGTACTTCAAGAAATAGATCTTGACAATTTGAAGAGGGATTAGAGAAGGGAGTGTGGACATTGTGAAGCTAGTGGGAGCTAATGACATGCACTCGAGAGTCCCCGTGAAAGCGGTGGCGTGTAAGTAGGAAGGAGGGGACAGATTTAAGGGAATTTCAGAGGTAGGTAGAACTGACATGGCTTGACCACTTGGGTGCGTAAGCAGGAATCAATAATGACTGCCGGTGGTATTGGTTAGCAGGCTCAGAAAAGAGGAAGACGAGGAAGATGATGGGATCCCAGGAGTGATAATCTAGGCTACTTGGGCTGAAACATCCAACAACTCCCCCCCCCCAGTTTCCCATTATACTAGGTTATTTTAGCATCTGTTGGTTGAATTTTAATGTGGACTAAAATTATATCGACATCGTAGCTTTTGTGCTGAGCTTGTGATGCAGATGCTGTTACAGAGAAGTCCAGAGCTGAGTCACTTAGGTGCCCCCTTGCTACATTCCAAAAGCTGGCATCTCCTCACCTATACCGTAATGAGTGTAGCCTCATTTTTTTTTTTAACCAAAAACTTATGAGTGTAGGTTTAATATTTATTTTACAGAGTATTGAAGTGCCTTCCTGTCATGGTTAGCCCTGGCCTAGGATCACTGCTCTGACTGCGAAGAGTGCAGCATCCTTTTCCTCACAGGTATCATGCCTTGCTTCACCTCCACCTCCACAGTCCCTGGGTGTCTGCTCTATATGCAGAGAGGTAACACACACTGGAGGTGGGCGATGTTACTGAACATGGAGAAATGTGAGAGTGAGTGAGGCTTCTCTGGGCCTTTGTTTGTGCTGGCAGCTGGAGTTGTTAATTCACCCCTCGCTCTAATTAAAATTAGAGTTTGTTAGGTCCTTGGTCAGGTCTTTCTTGGGAATGAATGTGAATATCTTGTGATGGGACGGACAGCTTTCTCTGTTACTGGGCCTGCTGAGCTCTGATTTTTCTCCCTGTAGGATTGGAAGAATAAGACTAATTGGGGAATTCAATCCAAGGAAATAATTTCATTGTCCTTGGTCTTTTTCCTCCCTGCTCTGAAATGTGTATCTTTGAATATCCTGGAGAGGACTAATTCCCATTAGAAATGCCACAGAAACTGTGTGTACTGAGATATTTCCTGAGTTTATATACTGTCTGGGCTTAAGAAAGAAGGAGGAGACAGAAAAGATCATGGATACCAAAGCATTAGAGGATTGTGGGAAATAGACTGAGGACCCTTTGAGGAAAAAGAGATAGGAACAAACACTTGTGGCAGCCTCGTCATGTAGGGTAAGTGTTATGTCTTCTTACTTCCAAGGGCTCCACCTGAGTTCTGAGAGGGGCTCTACCTAGCAAAGTGATGCCTTGAATATATATTCTGGGAAAAATTTATTTTTATTCTCAAAGGGGCTCCCAAATTGTCTAAGCTATGGACTCTACAAATCCTGGTTCTATTCTTGTATTCATAAAATAGGAAAGAAAGAAAAACTCTAATATGAAAATTTTTGTATTCCCTTTCTGCTCAGCGTTGGTTTTTGTCTGGCTCATTGACACCCTGCAATTCTAAATTCAGCTATCTTCAAAGCAGGGAAGTTTGGGCAGGGGGTTGGGTGTAGAGGAGAGGGTGGGAGACTGGTTTCAGCTGGCCAGTTCTGTTCCGTGATTTGCAAGATCCCGAATAAACAAATGAGGAAAACAATGACTCCTAGTTATTGTGATGCTGCCTTAATTATTTGAGGCCAACAAGATAGAGATGTGTCATTTGACGCTAGATGGCTATGCTTGCTCTATTTTGGATGTATATGTGAGCTTTAAAATTAGTCACCACAATATGTAAAACAGTCTAAAAAGGAAAAGAAAAAAAAATTAAGGGTGTATGAATGCAAAAGCACACCAAGCCCCTCATAAAAACAGGAAAACTGGCAGCTTGCCTAAGGCTTGTGGGGTTTTGGACCTTACTTCAGCCACTTGAAATTGGCACCGGAGTGTCATTTTCCAGAGGCATAATCAGAGAGGCCAGGTCTCCGTAGGCTCTTCAGCTTTGTTGATTCTGTTCTGTTTAATATTAAATTGTCATGTTGTTTCCAGCGTTTCAGCACAGTCCTCTTGTTCGAAGCACACTTCCGTTCATTATGAGTTCTGCAGGACCCCCATGGGGTATGATGTCAGCTTCCTCAGCCTGCTCTCTCCTCTCCGTGGGTGACACTGATAGAGAATGAGATGAAGCTGGCCTTAGGTCTCATATTCGATCAATGCCAGGGACAAGGCTCAGCCATGGTTGGCAGACTTGCCAGCCCTGTACCTGGCTTCCCAGACACTCTGCTTTTGTAGTTTCCTCACAATGTGTATTTTTTTCCCACCTGCAAATTATTTTTAAGTAAAAAGAGCCAAGGAAAATGTGTTCTTATCTTAGCTGCCTTGAATCCTGAGAAGACTCACAAGGGCTATTGACTGGTGATAAAATACAAGTGCCTTGTTGTGGGATGAGATCAATAAGTAGTGTTCTCTAGACTTAGTGCGCTTGAACTCCAAGGAGATTAAGTTTGTTCTGCCTCCACTGAGGATTCTTCTCCCTTTAGGAGCAAGCTGCCACACTCCCATCCAGGTCTCAGGCTGAGTTATGCTACTGGGACAGATGTGCGGCCCCTGTGGCTGTGACTTTTAACAACCCCTTCTTTGTGATCACGACTGACATGTCGACACTGGGCAGTTCAGTAATGGTGATCTTGGGGCTCATTCTTTCTGGAGACATCTGCTCTTTGGCTTTTGCTCCTTGGTTCGGCAATGCTGTGAGCATGCTGCTCATTTGCATGGACAGGACTACCAGAGCTCATCCTTCATCTGGATCATGAATATGTACTGATGGAGTCGGGTTTCAATTAATTCAGATAATCCTGGATTGCAACTGGCTCCGGGAGACGGGATGCCGAGGAGGCTTCTTTTCGGTGCAGAATATGAGCGACTCTGTGCTGTGAGGCTATATGAACATCTGCAAAATGGGCTCTTTATGCTTTTTAAAAAACGTGCACTGTAGTGGAACAGAAGCAGAATATAACCATTAGCATTAGTGTCAGCGTAACAGCCTCCGAATTGCATATTGGTGGGAAAATATTGATAGCAAAGTGTAAACAACTGCAAATGGGGAATGCAATAAAGCTCTCTTCATAGAACCCGTATTTTACAATTAAATAGGCTCCTTTGAAATGATAAGCAGAGGTAGGCATGTCCAAAGTAACAGAATGAAGTGAGTGATTCTTCTGTTCACTGACCCCCTAAGAGGATGAAAACTGAAAAGAAAGAAAGAAAATGATTTCATGGAGTGTGCGCCTTGCACATGACCAATCAGTCGTGGTACAAATACTGTTAGTCATACTTCAGGCCTGTGGGGAAGCTTCCCAGGTTAACATTCAGTGTGCTCCAGCCAAGCAAACCTTGGTTATAGCAGTAAGACTTTTTGGTCCCTCCACATTCTAATGTGAGGGGATGTCCGTGTGAAGGAAAAATGTTCTTACAGACATGTAGTTCTATATTTAGATGAGGAATGACATTTAGTTTAGTGAATTTCCATGCACTAGTACCGAGTCCCGAGCGCCAGTTTTCTACATTTTAAAGGGGGTTGAACAAAACCCCTATTTCTCCTCGTTCTTCATGTTATGGGATCATTAATGTGACACACATTGAGATAATAGCCATGGATAATTTACTAGTGTGGATCTTGTGAAACGAAACAGATGTTTGTAATGATTCTTTGTTGAGGTCTTGTTATAACGAGTTTCATCATTCCGGGGCAAAAACTGAGAATGGCTTCCGGGAGGGTGATGGGGCTAGCTCTGGGGCTAGCTCTGGGGCTAGCTCTGGGGCTAGGTACATTATTCGGGTATAGACTAGGCAGACATTTGGGGGAAGCAAGACCTCTTAAGGCTGATCTGGGGTGAATGTCATCACTAGTGTTATTGAGTTTTCTGCTGCTGGATACCAGCGGAGGAGGAATTGAGACAGTTCAGAGAGAACCTCTCTTTATTCCCAGGGCCTTCTCTGAGGCGGTGGGAGTCTGGATGAGGCTGTGGGAGTATCTGAAGCACAGGAAGTACAAAGTGTCTTCCGATTCTGACCTAGTGCTCTGTGCTATGGCTTTATACTAAGGAAACAGCCCCTTGTGTGTTTTATTTTTAAATTTTTAAAAAATACATTTTAATTAAAACAGAATTACATTGTTTTCCCCCTCCCTATCTTCCTCCAGTCCCTCCCAGATATTCTCCCTATAAACCTTCACACTCTATTCTCCTACCCTCAAATTGATAGCTTCTTTTTCTTTGATTATTATTATTACACACACACACACACACACACACACACACACACAAAACTCTATAAATACAATCTGCTGAGTTTGTTTTTGCTGCTTATGTATATATGGTATCAGGGTTGACCACTTTGTACTGGATAACAAATAAGGGGGCTCATCCCAGGGAAAGGCTAACCTGAATGTCTTTCCATAGTTGAATTGATAATGAAAATGTGGTATATACATACAATGGAACACTATTAAACTGTAAATAAAAATGATGTTCATGGGTAAATGGGTAGACCAGAAAAGATTATACTGAGTGAAGTAACCCAGACCCAGAAAGACAAATGTTGAATTTCCTATCTTATCTCTGGCTCCTAGCTCTGAATCTTCAGATGTGAGTATACAACATGGAGTAATTACAGAAACCAGGAAAGTATAAAGGGACCATAGGTGGGTCTTGGGAGGGGAATAGTAGAATACAGGTGATACGATGTGAGAAATGAAAAGACATGGATGGGGCTTCAACTGGGGAGGAGAGAGGGTGGTCAATATAAAAGGGGGAGGGATACAGGACTAAGGTTATTTGATTAAATACAGGATTAAGGTTATTTAATTAAAGTCTCAAGGAATCATATTATTTTATATTTACCTAAAATTATAGACAATACCTACAAGTATATACACACATAAACACTCATAGACACACACACACACACACACACACACACACACACGCTATGATACTCGGGTTGACAATGTGACCCACAGGCACAAGAAGCCCTGTTTCAAATGGTTGGTCAGGGTAGTTCAGTGACTTCCCGAACAATACAGACTAGTGGACTATTGATGTAGCCCTTGGTTGCCTCTCAAGGGTTGTGGGTAAGCTCCTATTTCTTAAGATGTCACATACTAATGACACAGGACTTAGATGATTTGAGTTGGATCTAACCTGAAAGTCTCCTTCCTAAGGTCTAGCTTTGCTGGGTCCCACCTGACTATCAAACAGTCCTTGAAGGGAGGAGTGAGGACTAAGAAACAATAGATATGAAAAATAGAGACATAAAAGAAAAAAAAACAGAGACACAGAATAGCATTGGAGGGCTCTGGGTCAATACTACAGTCATCCCGAGTTTATGCCTAATGAGCATTTTATACACCAGCAAAGGGAGAGGCAAAAGACCTCCCTGCCTCAAGGACACAATGGTTCAAAATACAAACAAGTGTAAACACTGTGGTGATATATTGTGCACCCCAATAAAGCTTACCTGGGGAATCAAAGGACAGAGCCAGCTACTAAATTAGACACAGAGATCAGGCAATGGTGGCACACACCTTTAACCCTATCACTCAGGAGGCAGAGATCCATCTGGATCTCTATGAGCTCAAGGCCACAATGGGCTACATGAGAGAAACAGAACCAGGCAGTGGTGACACATGTTTTTAATA
>CABHPH010162457.1:13798-26646 GCA_902168325.1 Peromyscus nudipes | reverse complement strand
GAACCCTGACCCCTGCCCTCTAATCTCCACTCTGAACATACAAATGATTCTATCCTCATCATTTTCTATGACTTATGCTAGAAATGAAGACAAACAGTAATAGAGCGAGGTGAGTGAGTTTGCTCTGCTTGGGGAAAATCAAATTGATCAGGACTAATATCTCATCCTTCCATTCAGTTTCTCCTTTCACAACTCTCTTTCTATACACATCCGTTAAGAGTAACTCTCTTCAGGAACCTCCTGACCTTGTCATTTATCCATGAATTTAGTACAAACTATGACCCATGGTTTATATCACTGTTTAGTGAATTAAACCATAATTTCTTTTTTAGTAAAGAATATATGAAACGTGACACAGATGCATATTTCCAAATGTCTTTCTCCTTACAATGCTATGACATAGATTAACCTAGTGACAGAGAAGTCACAAAGACAAATAAGTCAGTCAAGCCACATATTAGTATATTAACAGTTGTCCATGGCCATGTTGTCTCTGGACTTGGGATCTCTGTCCTTGGCGTCAAATAGTCAGGTTTGTCTGCCTGTCCTTGAAAAGGCAATTTGAACAGCTAAATTAAGATTACAGGGAAAGCCAGGAGTCTTGTGATCTTGGTGGCTGAGTGTCCTTTCTCTCTGACAGGTAGGCAGCATTCCTGCAATGTTCCTTACTGGCCAACCAGGAAATAAGGATCTACCATGGGACTGCTTTTTGCTGTTGTAGTGTTTGTGTGTTTACACTAAACAGCTTTTTACAAATGAAGAAAAAGAAATACAGATTAGATTGAGAGTGTAAGGATGGTCCAAAAGACAAACCTGCTGTCTTTCTGAGCCAATAAACAGACTTAAGGATCAAAACGTAAAGTTTCTGCTCTAGTTTTTCTGCTCTCTTCAGCACTTTGCAAATAGCAAGTGGCTGTTTAGTATTGACTGTAAATTGAGTGGTGAAAATTACATAGACAGAGAAGGAAAACACACACATCTTACTGCTCTCTCTGTGTTCTACTTCCTTTTTTCATTTGTGAAGAGCACAGAAAATATAAAGGTACTAAAAATGCTTTTATGTAAAATGCTCTACCAAACACACCCCAGTTTTCCATCAGGACTTCATTAAAAGTCTAAACAAACACAGCTTGGGGGATAGCTCAGTCAGTGAAGTATTTGCCACAAGAGTCCAAGGACCTGAGTTTGGTCCGTAAAACCCCTGTAAAATGTCAGGTGTGGTGGCATGTGTTTGTAATCCCATAACTTGGGAAGAAGAGTCAGGGAGATCTCTTGAGCTCACTGGAGAGCCAACCTAACCTCCTTTGTGATTTCTATACCAAGGAGAGTCCTTGTATCAAAAAACTGTAGAGGGACTGCCCCTCCTCAGGAATGAAACTTGAGGTTGTCCTCTGGCCTATACATGGAACTCCCACAAACTATACCAACAGGAAGCTATCATTACAATTCCTGCCATTCACCAGTTCAGCAGCTGCACTCCCCACCCAACCCAAACGTGCTCAAAGGTGTGACCTCCTACTCATTTCAGGAATATTGTAACAGGTAAGAGGTTAATTTCTAATGGTATGGGAATTATTTGTGTCATATATCCAACAATTATTCCTGAACTTCCATCTAATTAAAATAACTAGTAGTCATTCTTACTTTCTCCCACAGGCCACATTAAAATGATTTCCAAATCTGCATCCTGGCACTCCCTGAAATTCTCTCCATGGCTCCCCCTGTGGCATATTTCAAGGAACATAGAATCTTCCTGACTGATTTTTACATTATCACTGCTAAACATATCTTTCCATACAGGATGATAAGGAGTTCTAAAAGGAAGACTCCAAACAGTATACTCCTAAGCTTAAACCTTAAACTCACCCCTTCTCTCTTGGTTTAAGAATGAACTTGACACAGCCCAGAGTCAACTGGAAAAGTTTTAATGAGAGATTTCCTACATTGGATGGACCTATGGACATGTATGTAAGGAATTATTTTAAGTTAATTGATGTGAGAAGACCCAGCACCATTCTTTAGGAAGGGAGTCCTAAACTCTATGAGAGTAGAGAAACCAAGCTGGACACAAGCAAACAAAAGATCATATATACATTCATTTCTCTCTGCTCTTGGATGTTGAAGGGAACTAGTTGTTTTAACTTCCTGCTGCCTTGACTTTGCTCTTATGGTGGACTGTAACCTGGAATTATGAGTGAAAACAAACCCCTTCTGAACAAAGTTGGGTTTTGTCAGGATATTTATCACAGCAAAAACCATGAAACTAGAACATCCCCCCTTCTCCATAAGGTCACATCAATCCTAATTACACAGCCCCTGCAGCCATGTGGAAGCCAATCACTTAGTTCACAAATGTTCACCTAACACCTGCTGCTAGGGACTGCTTGGGAAGGAGCTAGCTCTGCAGTAATGAATGCGAATCAAGTTCATGTTTTCATCAAACTCACATTCTAGAGGATATATTGAATATAAAGTAAATAAATAAACTATATTTATTCCATGTCCGATAGCATAGGTTCCTAAGAGAAAACAATAAAATAAGTCAAGGCTAATGAGCACTGCATAGGAAAATCAAGGGAACAGGTTGGAGGTCATCAGGAGAGGTCTGGATATAGCTAGACATTGATTTATTGGGAAATTCATAGTATCCAAACGTACAATATTAAATGAGATAAGCCTTCACATAACTATAGCTACAAAGCTGTAGGAGTCTAACAGAGTCTTGTGTGTGTACCAATGGGTAGAAGAGATAACAGAGGACTCACAAAGAGACAGCAGTGGTCAACTAATGGGGTAGAAGAAACATCAGAGAAGAGTGGCACTGTTCCAAACATATGCAAGTCAAGTCCCAAAGGGTGGGAGCAATCTCTGTATCAGATGTCAGGAATATGACAGGTAAGGAAAAGGCTGGCATGCTACCATGTTGTGTGGCACCTTCCTCCGTTGGAGGAAAGCTTGGGTGCAGGAACCATGGAGTTGGCCTGGTCTAGCTGCTTTGAGAGGCATGCATTATAGACTTTTTGGGTTAGAGTCAGTGACTCCTGGGGCACTGTGTGCCTTTCAGTTCCTGAGAAACTAATGCATTCTCTCAGGCAGTAAAACCTTCAGGGCATTTTGTGTTTGTCTATATTTTCCCTTAGAAGTCAAGAAAGCATGAAAGCTTAAGAGAACAATTGGTATTAGACATTAATCTTGTGTACCCTGTACAGTTTGGAAATGTCATCGTATCCTGGCAACTATAACTGTATTGATACTGGCAATTGCTACTATATTCTCTTCCTGATAAAGGTATAAAAAGTCAAACTTTTCTCAATAAAATTGTCCGTGCCTCAGTCTTGCTCTGGCCCCTCCAACCCAAGTCTGGTTTTATGCCTTGACAAGCCGTATCAGGTGACCTTGGCTCAGTAAGGAAGTGTGGCACTTACACCAGGGGAACTGGAACAGTACATCCTACCAGGAAGCTCATTAAGCTTGTTAAGTAAATGACTCAAAGACTTCAGGAAGTCTCTGAAACTTACCAGATACAGTAGGGCTAGGCCCTTAGCTCCCCAAACTGACTTGCTTGAAACAAGAACTTTCCTACCTATTGATCTGCATGCCAGGTTTCCTCAGGTTGCAACCATGCTGGAGTGGATTGTAGTTATGTATCTGTTTTTAAATCACTTTTGCTCTGTAACCCCTCAACTATTCTCCCGTTAGTAATCTCAATAAATCTAAAAATTCTCCTGTTAGTAATCTCACAGGTTCACTCATTTGGGTTTGGTGGCATCCGTATATTGGTTTGCTGTTTGCTCTCTATATGGAGTGAGTAGACATTTGTTCATGCTTCCCCAGAGATATTTCACACACTACTACACCACTGGGTTCTGCAAATATAACCCCATTCATATCTTGAGCAGTACAGTTTTTGTGTAACATGCTGGGACTATGGGGAAGGAAAGTACAATAGTTAATTTTGATTGTCAAGTACATGGAATTTAGAATTATCATGGAAATAAACTTCTAGGCATATCTGTGCATGAGTTTCTAGATTATATTAATTGAGTTGGAAAGACCCACCTCAAATGTGTGTGGCACCATTCCAAAAACTGGGATTCTTGAATAAGTAAAAAGTAGAAAGTGAGCTGAATACCTTCATTCAACTCTCTCTGATTACTAACTAAGGATGGAATGTGACCAGCTGCCTCATGCTACTGTTACAATGACAGACTGCACTCTCAAACTGCAAGCCAGAATCATTTAAACTGTTTCTTAGGTATTTTGTTATTGCAATAAATAAACTAACTAACATAGAAGTTACACTTTAGAAATTGGTATACACCAAATTTTCCAAGAAATTTGAAAATAAAATGATAAAGTCTAGCAATCTGTAAAACGGGTGAGAAAAGAGTTTCTTTCCTTGAGCCAGAAGGATCTAGTTGATTTGTTTGCTTGCTTGGTTTTGATGCATTGCATAGTTTGTGCTTCAGGGTGCCATTTGATGGAGCTGGGAAGGTGGTAAAAAGAATAGAAGACAGGAGGATGTTGGAGGTATGCTTGTGAGAGGGTCATGAGATCTGACTCACAGGTAATAGGACAGGTCTTAGGGTGCTGAGATATTGAGGCTAGGCATGGGAGGGAGAGAGCACACAAGTCCCCAGGTCCAGGTAGGAGGAGCTAGGGTAGGAGGAGATAGGCTAATGAGAATGTGTGATGTCTTTTCTAAAGAATACACTGTTCACAGAGGAAGAGAGCAAAGTCATCTTCTGAGAGGGCAGATGTCTTTGCACCTGTTGCTGGCCAGCAAAGAAAAGGGCATTTTAAGTGATAAATGGGGAGAACACATATGAATGGATTAAACTCACCTATGCAAACTGGTGGTTGCTAAGCTGATGAACATTCTCTCTTTAGGTTTTGATCAAAGAGGGGTCATCTAGGTTTGGCTGGACTTTATTGGGATCTGCCCTACCATGCTGTTGGCTCTATACAGAGACAGAGTCACTAATCTTTCAGAGAAGCCTATCACACTCTGTTTTCTCTGAAATCTATGCCTGTGCTCATATGAACTGTCTAAGAACCTTCTCTACCCAGTCAGCTCTTCCTTATGGTCAAGACCCAGTTTGTACTAGGAAGGAAGCAGTGATGTGTAGAGGAGACCTGTGCCTTCCTGAGGGCCTCCACATCACCTGTTCCCTCTTCTGTACTCTATTCTCACCTTTACTCCATGCCTACTTCCTCTACAGTCTTCTGTACTTTCCTCTTTGCATGAATCCCTTCATAACTCAGTCTGGTTAAGACCTGATAAGACTTGAGCACAACTAGAATTGATAGTGCTTTCTCTTCCTCTCCAGTAGTTTGTGATGGATTAACGCTGGTAGGGAATTCACAAATTTACATTTCTAGCTGTTTCCTGGATGATGACAGTGCCAGTGAGAAGGAGCATGGCTCAGGGCTGGACTGGATTCTGGGCAACTCTACACTACAGTATGCGCCTGGGCTTAGGAGCTCAGACATGTTTGATGGAGAAGCCTTGGCATGTAGGCTGAGTGGAAAGATGAGAAGTGAAATACCTGAATGGAAAGCTCTGGCCCCTCTCGGCTAATCTTCACCTGATGCACCCTTCTGTTGGCCAAGTTCTCTGTGCTGATGGTGAACACATGACTTTCTTCCTTGTTTAGCTGATAGCGAACTTGTAAACTTCCTTAAAAGCAAAAAAGTGGGGGAAGGATTAGAACTAAGAATAGCAAACACAACATAGAAAGATGTGATGAAACTGTTCATGAATTGGTCATTTTGTTTCTGTTTCCTGGGTCTCAATGACTTAGCATTAAACTTTTGTAAAATCCATATGTTCATCAGAGTTGAAATACAAACTTCTGAATATAGCTACTAAGTAAAGTGAGTGTGTCTCAGTATTGATCTTGTTGTTGTTGTCTATATGTGCAATTCTAAATTAAAATTATAGTTTGAGATCAGCATGGTGGTGTAGACTTGTAGTTTCAGCACTTTGGAGGCTGAGACAAGAGGATCAGGGTTACAGGCCAGCTAGACTACAGAGTAACCCTGCCTCAAAAAGGCAACTAGAATAAAGAATAGGGAGAGAAGGGAGGAAAGAAAGGAAAAGAGAGAGGGAAAGGGGAAGGGGAAGAGAGGAAGTCAGAGGTCCACTTTGGCAAGCACACCCACAGACCTGTTTTGTAATTGGAATGTGAGAACATGAGCATGACTTGATTATTGTCATGACATGATTCTCTCGAAATCACCTCCCTCCTGAGCGTGAGAAAGAGGAAACCTACCCTTTCCCACCCACTGATGGATGATACAATGCTTCAGTTTAAGTGTGGTCTGACTAAGGTGTGGTGACCAACCTAATCCTTCATGGCCCCTTGGGAAATTCAAATTTACCAGGAGAGTGTTTTCCAAGTGACTGTTCACTATCCATGAGTTCAGGAAATCAATCTGCTGAATCTCAACCTCAGAGGCTACAAAATGGATGGAAACTAAAGGGGATTTAAGAGAGTCTGGAAACACATATGAAGGAGGGAGAGAAGAGGATGGAGGGCTGAGGAAGAGAGAGCATTGCAGCATAAGCAGAATGGCTACTTTAGGGTGAACATCCTTTGTCAATTTGAAAGTTATTCTACATGAAAAAGTGCCATGGAAGGCAAACATTCATTGGCTTCTTTATCCCAGGCATGTCTTCCCATTTCACCTCTCCAACATGGCTAGTGAGTGGCCCAGGTTGCTGTGTCCACTCTGAGGATTCATGTGTACTGTACAGTTGGACTCTTCCTCAAACACTAGAAGCTCTCTCCTTGAGTACACAAGAGAGCACACAATGCTGAGAACAGAGTACAGTATCATACTCTGAGGGGCAGTGAGGAGAAAATACATTTACTCAAATTTGGGCCAAGTATGATTCTGGCCCATCCCTTCACATCTTCCCATTTCTGTGACCTGCCTCGACCGACTTATTTTTCCCATTGCTGACAATCATAGGAAAGCAACAGGGCTTGTGTTCAAGATAGATATTCTTAGTCATCATGCCAGTGTTTGAATCCTCTTTTCCTTTCTCTGCTTCTTTCTGTGATTGTTAATATTCATTGTCTCTCTCTTCCCTAGGGTTCTCTATCACCACAGTCCTCCCTCAGGCCTACACAATGGTAAACACTTTAGGTTTACAGTCCCAGAGGTAGCAAATGGTCACAGGGAATGCACTGTCAATATAACAAACTAAAGAACTGGCTAAGTGCCAGGTCAGAAGTGCGTTGAGAGCAATGCATCATATTGCATTTATCTCCCACTTGGTCCCATTTTTCTCTCTAGCCTACATTAGCAGTGCTGTGCATAAATGGGATACTTCCTCTGCATGAATATGGGCAGAGATTTTCTGTTGACAATATGGACATTAAAAATAAAAGTGATTTTTGAGATGCAGTTATTTCCTCCTCTCCAAATATGTTCCTGAAATAAGCAATTGTAATAGAATGCACTCTGGTCACCAGCAAGTACCTCATAAAATTTTAGTGGGTTCTTTTAATGTTGATACACTCAAATTATATCTATCTTCTTTTTTCTTTCACTTTTATACCTTTGAGCCAAATCTATACCTTTATTCCCTTCTGTGTGTGAGAGCTCCACAAAGTTATCATCAATACTACTTAGAAAAGTAATAGTGAGGTCTGGTGAGATGTCTCATCAGGTAACAGTGTTTGACTACCTGCGTTCCATCCCTGGGTCCCACACATAAGAAGAGAATTGACTCTCAAAAGTTGTTTTCTGACTTCTACATACATGGCATAGTACAATGAACACTCATACAGAACACATAATGAATATATTAATATGATTAAAAGCATTTAATTGAAAATAATAGTGCAAAACTTATACTAAAAATGAACAAACAAACAAAACCCTAGAACTAAACATGGTGATGAGGATCCTTCTTTAAAAGAATCACATTTACATTCTAAAAATAACCTCATCAAACTGGACAGAATTACATTGCTTGCCTTACTAAGCAAATTCATCATGATTGAGTTTCTGCCTTCCATGTTCATCTAGAAAGTTCTTTCCTTTTCCCCCTTAATTTTATAGATATTAAAAAAAATGAAAGTTTTGGAAATTGAAGAACTTCTTAAAATATTTACTTAATAATTTTTAGAGTAAGGTGTAGAATCTACGTTTTAGTTGTTTCAACACTCATGGGTTTTCTTTAGAATGCAATAGTCCTGAATAGCCAGCCATCCCTTTCCAGAGGGGCCTTCAGTGAGGAGAAGCTTTCACATTAGGCTCCTTCCTCCTCATCTTTCAGAATTCATCATGAAGTTTCCATTAGGAAACTACCTAGATTCTTTAAGCTCATAGACCTGTCTATCTTTATCCCAGCATACACTGTAGTATATTGATTATGATCTGCATATTCGGTAGAGGTCAGAACATGGTTTTGGGGCGTGTGTGTGTGTGTGTGTGTGTGTGATGTTTATTTGTATGTATATGTAGTGTGCATATAACCCACTGTGCATATCCATTTGTGCACCTGTGTTAGAGACTGACCCAGGACGGCCTGACTCAAGATTGTCATGTTTTGTATTTCTGCTTGGAGTTTGGAGTCTGGCAAAACCAGACACCCTTGGCCAAACTGCATGTCCTGCAGAAACAGGATGACCTTGGCCTAACTAGAAAGTATACTTTTTAGATATAGCCTTGAACAGTAATCAGCCAGCTGCAGAGCCTGGGAACCAAAGAGACTTCACCTCCCCCCGACCACCCTGACTACTTCTCCTGAAAATTTTCCACTCTCCTTTCTCTGCCCCTTCCCATTCAAAGTCCCGTATATAAACCTCAAACCCCAATTAATAAATGGAGCCTTGACACGACTCAGACTGACTCTTGTCATTCATTATATGTGCAAGGCTTCCTTCCTCTCTTTCCCCATGATTCTTTCAGGTGTTTCATGGCTTGAGACCCACGAATAACTGGACCTGCTGGACGGGTCACACCTGTACAGGCTAAAGGTCTAGACTAAGAGTCTTCCTTGGTTTATCTCCACCTACTTTTTGCCTTAAAAAGATGCTAGCTATTGTGTTTAATTCCCAGTCTAATCGAGTAGGATTTCATCTTAACTAAGTATTCATATTCTATTTCCGAATGTCATTCTGAATTCTGTAAAGATGTTAAACTGGCTTGCAGAGTTTAAAAATTAGATTTACTATCAATATAATTAAATATTTTTGGTTAGAGAATTTTGCTTCAGGATCTGTTGCAACTGTTGTTTTCATCCTTTTTTATTCGGTCATTGAAGTTATTGAGACTAAGGTTATAGCTCAGTGATGGAGTACTGTGGCTAACACTCACAAGGTCATGTGATCCCTGGCATGGCAAAAAACAGCAATGACAACAGAAAAAGCAAAATCACATGTGTATTATTATTTTATATCAAATTCAAATAGAAGGGAATTAAAATCTGTGAAACAAATCTTAACATGTGAACATTAGTATTTTATAGAGCTCTTCTCTTACATTTAATTATGAATTACATTACAATTTAAGTTTCATCATGCTTGTCTCCCCTTAGATCCCACCATAAAAACACAAAGTGTGGTTCAGAATCCTTGAGATCAATGTGTACACTAATGCCACTCTGGTTTCACAAAACAGACCAGAAACAATACACCTACCTTGAGAAACTACATAAGTCCATTCTTAAGCTAAACCCATTTTCCAGGGCTTGTATTCACACTGGCTTGTACAAGTGATGGTTGGATGCAGTGATATAAAAATCTAGAAGACCCATAAATTCTTTGAAAAAATTGCATAGATTGGAAGAACTACTATCATAAAATGTTCATACTGCTCAAGGCAAATTGCAGATTGACTAAAATATGTATCAAAATTCTAGTCACAATATTTAATAAAATAGACTCCTAAATTCATATGGAACTGAAAAGACCCTAAAGGATAAAAAGAATTTTGAGAAACAAAAACAACACAAAAGACCCTAAGGAGTAAACAGAATTTTGAGAAACAAAAACAAAACTATCATCGATGTAAAATAATATGGAAAATCAATAGTACTCACAACAGAATGGTGCTGGCATAGAATTAGACATCTAGATCTATGTAACAGAATAAAGAGCTCATAGCTAAATATATACACACACACAAAGAAAAATACCCAATGATAAAAATATTTTTGTTTTTTTCTTGGGCATTTCATAGATGTATTCTGATCATGTCCACCCCACAGTGACTCTTATAACTCTTCCCAGACTAAGTCTTGACAAATCTCAAAGAACACATAAAGGGACATGGATTGCCTCTTTAGTAAATGATGATGAAAGAACTAATGAATCTCCCACAAAAGAACAAAATGAGATATCTTTTAGAACACATTCAGAAGCTGACCTAGAATATGCTAAAAACTAAAGTTTATGATCTAAAACTAAAAGACTCCTAGAGAAAAAAATGAAAAACATTTCTTAAAACTATGAATTCAAAGTAAAGTTTATAACAGCCAGAAGATGAGGTGGACTGCATCAAATGGAGATGCTTCTTGGCTTCCTAGGGCCAGGGCCAGCCAGATGGTCAGCTATGACAGTCACTGCTGAGCAAGCCTGATGAGTTCAAGCTCCAGAACCCATGGGGGAAGGAGAGAACAGACTCCTGAATGCCGTCCTCTCATCACTCAAGTTCACCTTGACACAGGCACTTACACTTAATATATACTTCATGGACCCACATACACAAATAATACATGAATTGAATATCATTTTTAAAGTTCATGTACAGCATACAGAACAAACAATATAAGAAAATGGTGACCAACAGAATCGAAAGAAAATCACTTCAAAACAGATTATATAGCAAAGAGTCTACAAACATCCAAATACATAAAGATTTTAGTACTCAGCGGCCATAGAAAACACACAATCTGGATGAAATGGACACATCCTGAATGAATATTTTCAAAGAAAACACACACTGTCTAAAGGGAATAAACAGTACTCAACCAGCTGGCGGTGGTGGTGCACGCCTTTAATCCCAGCACATGTGAGGTAGAGGCAGGTGGATCACTGTGAGTTTGATGCCAGCCTGGCCTACAGAGTGAGTTCCAGGACAGCCAGTGCTGTTGCACACAGAAACCCTGTCAAAAAAAAAAAAAAAAAAAAAAGAAAGAAAGAAAGAAAGAAAACCCAAAAATGCTCAACCCTCATAAAAAAGTGTCAATCTAAACCATACTGAGATATGATCTTACACTCACTGGCACGGGCATTACTGAAATGACAAGAGATCACAAAAGTTTGCAAGACAACAAAGAAAAAGGAACTCCTATAGACTATACATGAAATATACATCATACAGCTTTTTGGAAAATAAGGTAGGTGCTTGTGTATTAGTGTTTACAATACGGGTGTGATGAGTTGGCTCAGTCAATTAAGGTGCTTGCTGCTGAGGTAGAAGAACTGAGTTTGATCCCCGGGAAACATGGGGTAGATAGAGAAACTGATTCATCCAAGTTGTCCTGTGACTTCTGCATGTGCACTGTCATAGCATGTGCAAACACACATGCGCGCGCGCGCGCGCGCACACACACACACACACACACACACACCAAATAAATACACAAAAAATAAATGTATTGAAAATTGTTTGAATGGAACTACCATGTGATTCAGCTATCTAATATATATTATATTTTATATATTATATATTCATATGTTATACATATAAAATGGGAATAAAATGAAGATTCCAAAGAGATACCTGCCTCTCATGTGCTTTTCTGCATGAGAGACATACTCCAAATATTCAACTAAGCCCTTGCCCTTGAAGTCTGCTGAGGCATGACTGAAGGAAATGTGGCTTATATATACAGTATCTTGTAGAAAAAGGACAACTTTCCATTTGTAATGTGGACGTGCCTGGGTGCATTCTGATAAGTGGAACAGTACAGAGACAGAAAGACTGCCCAGGTTCTCACTAACACTGGACTCTGCAAATGTAGATCCCATAGACTCATTGAAGAGAGAGGCGGTTAGTACAGGCTGAGACAGAGATGTTGATCAAAGAGCAAACCCCCCAGCTATAGGAAGAACAAGTTTTGGGGACATAGTACATTTATAGCTGGAAATGGAACTGTTATTATTTTCTATACATATATTTAATCATCAAAGATAAAAAACTACAACAATAAAAAAGCCTCTAGTTTAGAATAAGGACCTGAGTAAATAGCCAAATTTCCCAAGGAAGTTTTTTATTTTTTGTTTATAAACTCATAACCTGATAATATGATGAAAATCTTATAAATCTCCCTTGATGACAATTAGAATTTCAGCTCTAGGCACCGCCACTCACCCACTAGAATAAAAATGAACACAAAGGCACAAACCCCTTTCTCCATTTGTGTGTGGTTCCTATTGTGGATAAGAGTTCCAAGAGGGAAGGGTGACAGTCATTAGGAAGGCCTAACTAAGCTCTGGATTGGTATTTACAGACATGGTGTCCATGGGAACAGGGACACTATGCTGAGGTAAACTGTAGTATTATCAAAGGATTGTACAACTTTGGGGCCAGGAACCAAGAAATGTCCATATCTTACCATAGCCTAGTCACACTGCCTGTGGACAAGGACATTGTGCCTCCCATACAACATTGTAGGAAGGATAACAACTCCTTTTCTCCCCTCTTTTTTAATTAACTAAATTCATTCATTTTTTTATATCCTAACTGCAGTTTCCCCCCACTCTTCTCCTTGCATTCCTTCCCCCCACCTCCCCTTCCTCTCCTCACCTCCATCATGAGACCACTCCTCCTCTGTGTCTGTTCAGAAAGGGGCAGGCCTCCCATGGGTGTCAACAAAGCATGGC
>CABHPH010162457.1:0-13788 GCA_902168325.1 Peromyscus nudipes | reverse complement strand
CTCTGCTTTTAAAAAACCTAATATTTGGAAGCTTATTGGCAAAGCTGTAGTTTGTGGAAATTATAGTCACCTTTGGAGCAAAGGTAAATATTAAGGTTATTTCACACAATTTCTATCTTGCATCAAGGAAGAGCAGGTTAGCAGGAAGAAAATCAGTCACCCAGGAGCTCTTTGAGAATTTCTCCTGAATTAGTAACTTCAATGCTCTAAGCTTCCTTCATCCACTCTGCTCTTATGGCTTTCTTGGGCTCAATTCATTCCTTATTCAAAACAACCTTGAAAATCCTTAGAGGAAATCATAAGCAGAGCCAAGGCCTCCAGCGAATTCAGTGGATGGGCTCCGGTTTACTTCATTCAGCCGTACTCTGAGCACTTTAATAAGAAACAATTATCTTCTTCTATTTCACTGCTTCTGTTTACGCTAGCACAAAATATCCCACAACCTGTCCTACCTTTAGCTCAAAACGTGTTTGCATAGAATCAACTCCCATTACTGCAACTAAATGCAGAGCAGTTGCCACTTTCCTGTGGCACTCCATTCCTAGCTATTTCCTTATGTCCTGGTTCACAGAATAGGAGCTTTTCTTGAATGGCAGGAAAATATGCTGAATGATGAAATTAAGAGTTTCTTTACTTTTAATTTCTCCCTTGATAAATATTAGATTTCAACCGTTGATTTGACACAATCTGAAATCATCTAGAAAGAGAGACTTAATGGAAGAATTCACTAGATCAGCTTAGCCTGAAGGTATGTCTTGGGGAGTGGACTGTCTTCACTTTTAATTGATGTGGGAGGACCCAGCCCACTTTGAGTGACACTATTTCTGAGGCAGGGGGTCCTGAACTGTATGCATAGGAGAGGAAAAAGCAAGCAAGTAATGAAGTATGCAGGACTGCAGACATTTATTTCTCTGTGTTCTTGACTGTGGATACAATGGAAATAGCTTCCCTCACCTGTCTCTACAGTGATGGGCTGTAATGTAGAACTGCATGCTGCATAAACCCCTTACTGCCATAAGTTGCTTTCCGCCCAGACATTTATCACAGAAAAAGAAATGGAACTAGAACAGGTGTGAACAAATCCAATCCCGCTCTCTGCTTCACATCTATGCTCTCAGCTCAGTCTTCACCACATGTATCTAAGACACTGGCCCCATGGGAGACACTTGGTGATCCTTTATGTGCTTAGAGATCACATTAAGCTACTAAAGATGTGTCTTTCTTTCTTTGGAGACCAAATTAGAATTCACTTCCATTCAGAGGAAAACATTTCTCCTATTTGTTTATGATTTACGTGATTTGAAGGCAGCAGTCATTAGTACTCAATGTACTAATTAGTCTTTGAAGTAGTCCCAATGAGGCAGCTTTGTGAATTTCACATTACGCTTTATGATCCCCTTTCTTTTGACTATAGACACTCTTCATAGCAACACTTAAAACTTCAAAATATTTGGCAGTAATGTCACTCCTATGTGTCTTTGAGTACTCTTTGTTTCAATGACCACAGACAGCGATTGAAGGAAAGAATGCTGGGTGACCATCTGAGGCTGGTTGCCTCCCTGGTGGAGTGCTGCTCAGATGTCCTACTTCTCTCTGACAAGGAACTCCCTCCTGTGTTCTTATCTTTCTTTTGTCTCGTGCAGGGTTCGGCATGTGCAGGCCATCTATTGACATGTTCCATTCAAGGTGGACATCCCTCTGCATGCACAGTATACAAGAACCATCCCATAAGCAAGGCACCAGGGAACCATGGAGAGCTATAGCAGTCATTACAAGGTGGTCAAAAGAAATATTATAGGGAAGCTGATCCAGGTCTGGACAAAGAAATCACAAAAGATGTTTCAGAGTAAAAAATTCTTAGTTGGTGTCTGGAAGACCATGTAAAATGTAGCAAATTGGAAAAAAAAAACGCTTAGTCTGTAATGTGCTTGCTAGAAAAGCATGATAACTTTTTTTCTTTTATTTACAGCATCAATGTAAAATCTGGGCACAAGGCACATACCTGCAACCTCAGTTCTAGATGAAGTGGAAACATGTGGATCCCTAGTTAGCTGGCCAACCAGCCTACCCACTCAAAATTTCAATTTATGATAGACACTGTCTAAGAAAATAAGCATGTGGAAAGACATAGAAGAAGACACAGACTTCCACTACTGACCTCCAAATCCATACACACATTTTACACATAAACACAAACATGTACACATGTATAACACACACCAACACACATATACACACCAAGGACACACAAGAAATAGAACTATAATGTTTTACTAGAGAAAATAATATGTAAGAATCATCAAAATAGGGATACTTAGAGATAGTTAAGTGGGGAAGAGCACTTGTGCAAGCATGGGGACCTGAGTTTGAAACCCCAGCACTCATATAAAATCTGAGTATGGCAAGAATTGCATATAATCAAAGCACATTTAAGGTACACAGAAAGGCAGATCTTGGGAGGTCTCTTCAGTCAGCTTTGAGTTCAGTGAGAGACCCTGTATCTAGTTGTCAGTCAGTCAGGCTGTAAGATTCTCCTAACTATCATGCCTGAGTCATCCTTCCTTCACCAATTCCATACATCTTCTTGGAACCTATTAACTACTGGTGCTGGCCTCCAGCAAATCACCATTAAGATACAACCTTTCCTTTCTCATTCATCCCCATGATCTCACATTAAAAACATAAGTAACCTTAAAAGTCCAATAGTCTTTACAAATTCAAACTCATTAAAATTTCAATCCCTTTAAAATATCCAGTGTCTTTAAAACTCCAAACGTTTTTTCTTTAATTCAAAATTTCATTGTGTACTCTTGTAAAAATCAAAGTTAAGTTGAACACTTTCTTACTTCAAGAAGGAAGAACCTGGGCATAGTCACAATCTGAACAAAGTAAAACCAAAGTCAGTACAGTGTAAATAACTCATTCATTGCCTAATGTCTGGGGTCTTCTAGTCATGATCTTCTAGTCATGATCTTCTAGTCATGATCTTCTAGTCATGATCTTCCTCCAAAGAGCTTGGGTCACTTCTTTGACTCTGTCTTCTTCAGCACACAGGTTGTCTTCTAGGTTCAGACTGGCTCCACTCCATAGCTGCTGCTTTCCTTGGTGGCCATCCCATGTTATTGGGGCCAAAATGCTGGTCTTTTCTTCTGCAGCTGGGCTGCACTTTCACTAATAGCTGCTTCAAGACTCCAGGGACTCCACAGCTGACAAAGTGTCAAGCCTCAGATGTTCTTGATGACCCTTTTATGCTACAAAACCACCTGGATGATTCTTATACAACTAAGTTTGGCTGACAAAGGGAGGAACAACATTGGTTTTCTGGAAGACAGCTTCTGTATGCTGACCCTGAGCAAATACTTCCCAGAAGATTTCACCTCAATGATGCTAGTTTCTTCTTAATCATGACAGATTCCTCAGCCCCAGCTGACCAGCATCATTATCCCAACAAATCAAATGGTTCACTTTAGTGGTTTTATATTTAGTTAATCAGCCAGTTCTTCAGCTCCTGAACCACAGCTAACCTTCAGCTAACCTGAACCAAAGCTTCTTAACTCAAATGGCCTGGTAGAGCCTTGCTTCCCTCTGAAACTTCACAAGCCAGGCCTCCATCACCTGCACTGCTCTCAACATTCTTATCTCCCAAGCTCCTACAGAGCATCTCGCTAAGCTCTCAACACTCAATGGCTTTTCTAGCCCAAAGTGCCGAGGTCCTTCCACAATCCTCCCCAAAACATGATCAGGTCTGTCACAGCAATTTCCCACTCCTGGTACCAACCTGTCTTAGTTAGGGTTACTATTGCCTTGATGAAATGCCATGACCAAAAGAAAATCGGAGAGGAAAAGGTTTATTTGACTTATACTTTTACATCTTAGTTCATCATTGAAGGAAAGTAGGACAGGAACTCAATGGGGTGGGATCCTGGAAGCAAGAGCTGAACCAGAGGCCATGGAGGCATACTTCTCACTGCCTTGCTGTTCATGGCTTGCTCAGTCTACTTTCTTCTAGAACCCAGGACCACCAGCCCAGGGATGGAACCATCCACAGTGGTTGGGCCCCCTGGCATTAATCACAGATTAAGAAAATGACTTACAGGCTTGTCTACAGCCTGATCTTGTGGAGGCATTTTCTTAATTGGAGTTCCCTCCTATGAGGTGACTTTAGTTTTTGTCAAGTTGACATAAAATTATCCAACACAGAAGCATTAAAAATATGTTTTCTGGGGAACTAGGGAGATGGCTCATGGGTAGAAGTGCTTGCTGAGATGACATCTGGCTTTTACACACACACACACACACACACACACACACACACACACACCCCTCCTGGGTTTAACATGATTTCACTTGTTCAGTGGTGTGAAAGGTGTAGCTTGGTCAGAATAAAATCCACATATCTGGGCCTTGTATCTTCTCAGTGTCTGTTAGCACTACAGTAGTGTTCTGCCAAGTATGGAGAAGACAAAGTAATTTGAGCTGGCTTCAGGCATTTCCATAAATGAAAATATAAATGATGGTCAATTATAGATGATTTCCTAAACCACTTTCTGAAATCATTAACACAAAGCATAACTAGCTCTTAAATAGCTTCAGGCATTTCCCACATGCAGAACATCACATAGCCATACTGTTTTGCTTGTTGTCATGAAGTCAATCCATTACTGAGCTTCTTGGAGTAAGAGGGAGGGAGAATTGCAGCAAATTCCGACTCTGAAATCTTACCTATGCAGAGGCAAGGACCCCATCCAGGATGTTGTTCTTTTATGATCCATTATTCTGTCTAACTTAACCTTCCTTGGAAATGGGAACACAGGTATGCATCCATCCAGAGAAGGGGAGAATAGGGGTCTACAGAGTGCCTGCTGTGTGCCAAGCTTGCTTTTTATGTGTCTTTAGCTGATGTAGTGGAGCTCTTGAGATTACCCAGTATGCAGGCTCATACAATCTGTTTCTTGTCCACCAAAAGACATAATCTTAGTTTCCTGTCCCTGTTCTTAAGAATAATAGCTTTTTCCCAGAATTAGAACTGTGGTGGCATAATAATTTGCAATCACTATTATTATTTTTAAAGTTAAAGCTAGTGAAATGTTTAGTGGCTCAGTGCTTGCCAGTCAAGCAGATGGCCTCAGCTTAATCCCATTAACCCTAAGTTTATAAAACCATCATCGATGTGGGTATATGAGAAGACAGGAGGGCATCGCCTCTGTTCTGAGCTAGGAAAGAAATAAGAAACGAAGTCTAGGATAATTTCTAATTACCTCCCCAGACCTTCTTAAATGTGTGGCATATAAAAGAAAGTAAAGCATATCACCACAGGCTTTTGCTAGTATGTATTTATGCAGCATGCTCTTGCTTAGATTGATATGGCTTAACCTCCAAAGAAAGAAGGACATGCCCAATATGCATTGAGAGATCTGCCAAGGATCCCTATTCTCTAAAGGCATGGTAAATACCATGGGACATACTTACAGAATTAAAAACAAGAAAAAACATCAATAATTTGCCTTGAAGAGAGAAACAGAGATTATATAATTAATGTAACTGATTATACCTATCTTTCATGTTGTAAAATTAGAAATTATGCCAAAAAAGGTAGGTTGATAGTCTGTGAGTGGTGCCATGTTATTGAGTTGTGACATGACACACAGTCTGTATCAAGAGCCAACATATGCCTATTGAATAGACAGTGTGCCTTCCTTTGGTTTATGCTGCATTTCCAGAGCCAAGTGCTCTGCTCTGCATTCATAGAGAATATATATACTAGGAAAGATGGATGAAAGGAAGGAAGGGAGAAAAAGACAGAGGGAGGGAGGAAGGGAATGAGGGAGGGAGACTGTAAATATTAATCCAGACAGCAAGGGAGTGTCATGATCCATAGGAAGTTCTTAGGAATATACAGAGGATGCAGAGGGGTTAGTAAAAATCCTGAAATGTCCAAGTGAGTGTATGGTCTTCACATGAAGCATCCTTTCTCCAACAATTTCTCCTGTATCTAAGCAAATTTACACTCCTGCATCATGTTAGCTAGCACAGGCTCTCAAAATAACTAGGCTCTAAGCAGAGTGCCAAGAGCATGGTAGGAATTTATGCCTGCCATATGGAAGTCAATGACAGGCTGACTACTGTCACATTGTATGGGTTACACATTAACTAATCTTCACTCTTCTACCCAGATAATGTGTGACTCCTATTCTGTAGCCTAAGTCACATATAGCCCTCTTTCTTATCTGTGACACAAAGCCTGAATTCCATATGAACTCAGGCTACTTCTGATGGTGTAAGACCTCCCCGTTGTCAGTCCTTGTTGAGTGCACACCTTGATTTGTGTGGGAGGCTTAATACTTACTTCATAGTCTGACCCTACTGCTTGTAGCTGGGTTAATAAATCGCTTCTCTGACAAATCATTAAACTCGGTGCCTTTCTCTTTATATCCTGTCTATCTTTAACCCTAACACATCAGGCCTGTGGGACTATCACTGTACTGTGAAGAAGCCTTCCAACCAATTACATAACAATGCCCAGTCTGTGACCTATATTTCCATGTTATGTATGAATTTGTCTCTTGACTCTATTTTTAGAAAGGCCCTTCTGGATTCCTGAATTACATCTATCAGAAATCACAGACAAACCATTTATCTCTGACTATGCCTTGCACATAGTAGGTGCTGCTTAAATACCTACTTGATTAATTGACAACTCGAGAGAATCTAAAATCACCTAGAAGACAAGCCTCTGGGCCTGTCTATGAGGGAGCTGCTAGAATTAAGACAGGGAGACACATCTTAATCATTGTCAGCGCCATTCCACAGGCTGGGTCTCAATTTAAGTAAACGTAGAAAGAGGACTGAGCACCAGTATTCCTTCTCCCATCTGTGGATTCAATGTGACCATCTGCCCTCATGCCCGCCTGACCTTCCAAACATGATAGACTGTACCCTAAAATTATACAGCAAAATAAACCTTTACTTCCTTAAATTACTTTAGTTGGACATTTTATCATAGTACTGAGAAAAGTAAGGAATGTACCTACCAAATGAGGTAATTCATTTCTGTGATGAAGAACATTTGAACATTGAGGATTTAGTGATGATTCTAATTATGAGGGGATTCATTATTTCTCCGGAATCAATCACCCGAAGGAACAAGCAACTTTGGAGAGTTGTTTTGGCCCAGAAAACAGGGTTTTAAGGAATGTATTTTATTATGTATGGAAAGGCCTGGCAACTAGGGTGGTGCTACCATTAGTGCCAGGAGTGGGAGGTAGCTGCTAGAATCAAGAATTATGTATGGATTTGTCTCTTAGCTCTATTTTCAGGAAGGCTCTTCTGGAGTCCTGTATTCAATCTACCCGAAAGCGCCATCTTCACAGATTAATCATTTACACCCTAGCAGGTCAGGGAGTTCTTTGAGCTCTTCACACCTTAGCAGGTCAGGAGCAGAGACGAAGAAGCACTACCACGGTGTAAGATACAGGTCCTTCCCTTTCTGCCCACATTCTCCAGCTGGGCTCACCATCCTAACAGTTTTATATCCTCCCAAAGCATCAGCCTGGCACTAAGTGTTCAAACACATGTGCCTATTTGTGACAATTCAGATTCAAGCTGCTACATTTCCCCCCAAACCCAGAGGTTAGTGATTATCTCACAATATAAAATCACAAGTCCAATTTTAAAAGTCTCAATAGAATCTTAACAGTTATAGTAGTCCAAAATCTCTATTAAGACTAAAGGTAATCTCCTAAATTAAAACCACCATTGAATAATAAAATAAAATAAAAATCAAGTTACATACTTCTAATATACAGTGTCAGGGGATAAATATTCACATTAGAAATGGGAAGAATGAGAGGCTAGTAAGGGAAAATGGGAAAAATTAGCCTGAATCCCAATAGGGCAAAAGCAGAACTCTGCAGCACCTCAGGTAGGAGAAACATGGCTGGGGAAATTCCATAATTCTGCAGTTTGTCAAGGTAGGGAAAGCATAGTGACTGGGACGCTGCACAACTGTACAGTCCCTCACAGAAGGGAAGCACGTGGCAGGAGAAGCTCCATCTACAGTGGCTGGAACATAAAACAGCAACTCTTCATACCGCAATACACCAGGAGGAAGGAACAGGACCTGCATTAAGGTTAGGATGTAACGTTCAAAGAGCTCCCCTGGAAGCCTGGGCCCTAGCTCCCGAAGGTTCCATGACATCCCCAAATAGCACTGAGAAGATCATGCATTCTCACACATAAACCTGTATTAGACATTGCACAGCAGGTGATATTCTAAGATTCATTTTATAAAATTTTAAAATCAGTTCTTCAGTTTCAATGAAAAGATACTCTAGAGTAGATAGGGATAGTAAATGGTAAAATAAAGAAATATAGGTAGAAATCAGGAAAGACAGGATGAGAAAAAAAACTTCATTTAGATAGGATGTGCTGGCAGATGATATTCATGAAGACAAAGGAAACAATCTTAACTCTAGATGGTATATCCAGGGGTGTCATGGACCTAACCTGGTCTGTAGGCCTCTCTCACAGTACTCAGTCTCCTTGTCCATGGTAACTGGACCTTCTCTCAGCTTCTTCCAACTCCTACTTGTAGGAGACATTTTCACAAGTCATTCCCTTTGCTGGAATCAACTGTTCCCAATTCAGCAAACAAATCTACCATCAGATCTCAGCTGAAACATTTCTCCTCTAGAAAATCTTCTTTGCCTGCATCCTTGCCCTTCTCCATCTTGAAATAGGCTCACATAGTATTAAAAAGGTAATAAAATGTTGTGTGTTCTCTCACTTGAGGCTTGTCACAATATTAAATTATGTTTCTACTAGGGTATATATTTTATTAAAATGTGATCCTTCCAATGCAGTGTGAGCTCTAGGAGAACCGAGATTATGACTCCTTCATTCATCTCTATTTCTTCTGTATTGCTTAGTACTTAATAAAGTCCAACAGAGATCATTAATACAATGTGAAAGAGGAAACAAAAAGGTTTCGCCACAAGGAGTAAAGCAACTTCATTTTGCACAGAATATTATGACTAGTTAAGTAACGGGCAAAGAATGTGAGAGTGCGATTTTGGAGAGAAGTGGAGACCAAAAGTGCCATTCTAAGAACCATGCACAGGAAACTGCTATAGACAGATGACTGACTTGTGTGATTCATAGGCAGCCACACATAATATAACATTGCACTAAAGTCATGTTTCAAGGTTAACTTCAGATTCGTTCCCCCCAGGTCATCAAACTAAAGTCTGGCTATGCTATATGCAATCACAAACCATGGTCTTCCATTAGACATCCCACACTTCTTTAGTAACAGAATGACTGTAGAGCTCTGTAATATGTTGGCCATGTTCAAATCCTCAGCCTGTACACATACTCATCAACATGCTTTTTCTAAAAGGCAAGAAAGAAGAGTAATGGCTTCAGTCAATCAGTTTGGGTCAGATTCCAGGACCTCAAGATACTGTCTAGATGGTCCTAGTCAGTCACACAAGCACCCAAGCTTATTACCCTCTGGGTACAAAATGAAGACATAGTTCATAAAATTGTACAGAATGAAGTTATCTGAAATACTTTGAGAATCTGGAACATAACACTAAGAAATGTTAAGTTGCATTGCAATTATCATTTTGATGATTGTGTTTTACCCTCTCTGGTGCTATATCTTCAGCAATTCAATAAGGGACCAGGATAAACATTGCATCACCTTCATCACCATTATCATTACATTCACCATCATCTTTATCTTCATCATCATCAAATAGATGTCTTGGACTTGTTCCTGCATGCCATTTTTTTTTTTACTGTTAAAATGATTCTGAATGGAGCTCTGTTAATGCTACATCATATTTAAAGGCTCCGTTCACACCACAGGGATTTGGAAAGGAAACAAGTGTAATGCTGAACACAGAGAGGACTGCCTGCAGAGTTTGTCTCATTAGCAATCGCTATGAACTGGAGTGTGCACAGTTTGCTGGGTAGGCAGAAGCCTAGCAGAGTTCTCAAAGACCTAATCTTTTTCTCAAGTTCAGATTTCTGTGCTCTGAGAGGAAACTTTAAAAACAGATGATATACTGGAGTGTTTTATATAGAAAGAAATCAAAGGTTCATATTTATTTATGTTTTAAAGGAAAAAAATGACGAAAAAACACATTTGGTGAATTCTAACTCAATTACATTTGAATTTTATGGTAACCAAAGAATGACCCACATATCTCTTTCCCCCTTTTCTCTGGATAAGGGAGGGACAAAAAATAGAGCAAGCTGTGATACAAAGGACATTTTATTTGCATTCATTTCATCTAGAAAATTCCCTGTGCTAGAGTAGAGACAGGTCTTTTAGCCACAGTTGGGAGTCAAGACAGTGAGCTACTTCAAAAGCAATTCATTAGCTTCCAATTGTAGAATCCTTGCGTATGCCTTAAACTGTCCCTCCCCATTCATCATTATAGCTGATTAACACAATATGTAATAGCTAAAAGTTATTATAGGATCAGTCACGGTTTTCTTACTAAAAGCTGCTTCCTGTCACCTCCACGATCTTAAATCCTCAGTTTACAGGATCATTCCCTCATGTACTCATGCTTCACTTTGGTGAAATTTGCCTGATGATAGTTTGCAGTGTTCTTCCCCGGGGAGACTAGGTGTGCTTACCCTTGCCCTTGGGCAGTTGTGGTGCTGTTACTGTTATAATGCTTAGAGAGGCAAACACTTAAGTTGTCAGTGATGGGTGTCTTAGAAATCCAAGGTATTATTTATTGTTTGCAATTAATATTTGTAAAGTGCTTTGAAGTCCCTGGGGAAAGCTGGAATAGAAACACAAGGTGTGTGCATAATTACTAATACTTCAGTGGGGATTATAGCCTCTTCTGGGAAGAGTGTATTTATATATCCACACACAAGATACTTAAATGATTTCTAAACAACCCAGGGCATAGTCTTGCCTGACTGTAGGCTGAATTCATTTAAAGACTGCTCAAGAACACAGTACAAGCTAATCACAGGTATAACATTACAAGGTGCTCTCAACCTGAGAGACCACAACAAACTTTCACAGTTTATCACAGTGGCACACTTGCATATTGAGGGGGAAAGGAACTCTGATATTCAAGGACATGCAGGAAGGGTTTGGGTATCATGGTGACAAAACTGTACCAGAAATCCTCTCCTGATCATGAAGCAGAATGGAAAACCAAAGTAGCATTTCCAATGGTTTCCTCTATAATTAAGTACATGAAATTCAAGGCATTAGACCTATACCAGTGATACTCAATCTTCCTAATGCTACGACCCTTTAATACACTTGCTCATTTGCAGTAACCCTGAAACAAGAAATATTGTTGCTACTATATCTATACTTTTGCTACTGTTATGAATCATGATATAAATATTTTATATACATAATATTTGATATGTGACCCCAAAGACATTTTGACCCACAGGTTGAGAAACACTGACCATACAGAAGGATACAATATAAAATATGCAAGGTGGGGGAATTTATTTTAGAGACTGATTTCATTTCCAAATGGTATTGTAATCTCAATGTTTGCCCTAGCCTATTAGTTCCAGATAATACTAATTATGCAATAGTATTTTTTGTGAGCTTGACAAAGCACCTTGTTAATATTCATTCACTTCAGAACTGAAACAGGACTCACTTCCTTACATCTGTTTTTGGACATTATGTTTCTTACAGTCATTGCAACAGTTAACATTGTCAACTTGACAGGCTTTAGCATTACCTAGGAAACTCCTGGGAAGGTCTGCAATGTAGTTTCTAGACTGGGTAAATTGAGGTAGGAAGGGCCACTCTAAATGTAGCATCATTGCATGAGACGAGATCCTGGACAAGGAGAAAGTGAGCTGAGCATCAGTATTCATCTCTCTCTGCTTCCTGAGTGCCGATGCTATGTGACCAGATGTCTCATGCTCCTGTCTCCGTGAGTTCCCACCATGATGGACTGTACCCTAAAACTGTGAGTCAAAGCAAACTGCTCATTCCTTAAGTTGCTTTTGTTAGGTATTTTGTCATATCCATAAGAAAAGTAACTGAGCTGGGCTGTGGTGGCGCAGAGTTGGGCGGTGGTGGCACACGACTTTAATCCCCGAATTCGGGAGGCAGAGGCAGGCGGATCTCTGTGAGTTCAAGGCCCACCTGGGCTACAGAGTGAGTTCCAGGAAAGGTACAAAGCTACACAGAGAAACCCTGTCTCGAATAAAAAACAAAATAAAAAAATAAAAAAAGAAAAGAAAAGTAACCAATACAGTCATTTTCTGAAAAAATCAAAAAAGGTTATCATCCCCAGAATCACAGATTTCTTCTTTGTAATTTCACTGTGCTTTAACCCACCTCTGGCTCACCACTAACCACAAAACAAAAGCATAGTTTTCTCCCAGAGATAATAATCTCAGTTCCAACTCTTCCTTTCACTCTTTTCTATTTCCACCACAATCTGGTGGGAGCAGAATTATATTGGCTGAGACACTGAGGTCCTGCCCTTTATGACAATATGTATGGTGTGGGTCAAGAGATAGGCCCATGAGCTCATTCAGGAAAGAAAGAGTTAAATTGTCCTTGACTGTGTGAATTCTGAAATGTCATCAGCAACCTCTGCTTCTTAGCTACAAAATGAGGTTATTAATGTTTGCTGCACAGAGATGTTTCTTAGACTTCCACAAAAAGTGAGGTAAGACAGTAGCCTTGTGCCATCCATTATAGGTGTTCATTGTATAGTTTTCTTGAGTTTTATTTATTTGTGTATATGTATGTATATGTGCATATTAATGTGTGAAGGTGAACTTGTGTGTGTGTGAGTGTCTGTCTGTCTGTCTTTCTGTTTGTGCACATGCAATGTAAAGAGCTTGCCAGCGAACCCTCAACTCTGTGGATCTACCTGTTACTGCTCCCTATTGCTGAGATTACATGTGCATGTCACCATGACTGATTTTTAAAAATGGTGGTTCTGGAGAATTTTATTTAGGTCCTCATGTAGCTAAGGCATTAGATCTAAAGAAAAAAATTTAGCCCTTCTGCATAATGATATGATTGAGAGTATTTGATTATTTTTCTTTATGTGCATATTCACTTATTTTTTAATTTTTCTTCATTTAGTATTTGCTAATTGTGAACTATTCTAAAGCTACTAACAGGGCTGGAGTGATGACTCAGTGGGTAGAGCGTTTGTCTTGAAAGCATGAGGACCAGAGCTCTGATCCCCAGAATCCATGTAAAGCCAGGCACCCATCTGCAACCCCAGAATTCCTATAAACAGAGAGGAAGCAGCAACATGTGACTCTCAGAGGTTTCGGGCCAGCCTGCTCAGTTCATGAAGTCCAGAACTAGAGACACTCTTTCAAACATGGGGAAAGTGAGAGCCCACACCTGAGGCTGTCCTCTGACCTCCGCAGTAGAGGAAGGTGTTGGGTAAGACATGGAAGTGGCCCCATTCTCCGCCATGGTCATGGTTTCTCCCTGGGCTCCCTCAGCAGGATATCGCACAGCGGCTGTCTGTTACTTACAGATCATGCTGTTGCCAGCCCCTGCTCCTATTGCCATTCAACAAGAAATATCTTCTGACAGCTTGCACAGGCTTCTGCTACAGCACCTCTCCTTTATAGCCCGGATATTTAAACACGAACTACCTCTCTGTATATGAAGCAGCTGGCTAGGAAGCCTGTGCCTTAATTAGCATCTTCTCCCTGGGGATTTGTGCTCAGTAAATTCACTCTTCAGAGAAAGTACAGCTGGTGAGATGAAACAACAGAGCTAATTGTCTACAATTTCATCTT
>CABHPH010162456.1:0-53963 GCA_902168325.1 Peromyscus nudipes | reverse complement strand
TTATTTATTTATTTATTTATTTATTTATTTATTTTAGTTTTTCAAGATAGGGTTTCTCTGTGTAGTTTTGGTGCCTGTCCTGGATCTTGCTCTGTAGAACATATGGGCCTTAACTCAAGAGAGATCCACCTGGCTCTGCCTCTGGAGTCTTGGGATTAAAAGCATGCCCCCCCCCACCACCTGGCAACAGGTATTTATTGAGCAAAGTTAATCTGACAAAGAAGGAGTCTGTGCTCTGCAATTGAGAGTGCCCAAGTTTAAACATGACTGATTAACTAACCTAGCATTAGAAATTTTGAGATGGTTTATCATACAGGCTGTGACATTGTTATTGCTAGCTGCATTTAGATTAATTTATAGTAAGAAAAAGGAGCCAAAATCAGGAAAGGAAAAATTATAAGAACCACAAGTCTTCAAAGACCTATAGAATATGGCATTTAAAATGTTTTAAGAACTTTGACTTTCTGAACATTGAGACACGTCTGCTCCTGGCAGCACCAATCTACTTCAGAGAAGATAATGGGCATTGAAGAAACTCATTATAGAGTTTGCTTTCTTTGTGGAAAAAGTAAACTACTGGGCAAAAAAAGTGCCCTTGCGTCAACTACTTGATAAAATGTTGTATCAACTGGACATGAAGGACCCATAGGAAAGTGACCACTGAACTTTGCAAGTTGAGATAGTCCTTCAGGTTCCTGCTTTGCAGAAGAAACTGCCAGACATTCTACAGGACACAAAGAGAAGTGACTGAAAGACTCTAGGCCTGTAGACTGAAGAATGGATGCCCCCATGTTGCAGAAGAACTTCGGGTAACTGTCCAGGTAGCCAGCTGTCTCTGTCATTCTAGATTTTTGGAAGTTGCTTGTAATGCTTTTCGTGTTTACTTAGGTAATATATGTCCTTCTGAGGTCTTTTATGTAGTTGAAGACTAGATAGTTATAATTTTCCTTGGTTCTGATAAAACATAAATTAGCTATGAAACTTTAAACTCACAAATATAAGATAGATAGAATATTTTCTTTAATTTTAGAAAATACAAATAGAATAGATATTGTACCTATAATTCTTGCTTGATAACTGTTCGATTATATGTAATTTTACTATGTTGTAGTTAAAACCTTCCTTTTAAATAGAAAGTAAAGGGGAAATGATGGGTGATATTGCTCTGTATGCTGTGAATGTGTTGCTCTGATTGGTTGATAAATAAAATGCTGATTGGCCAGTAGCCAGGCAGGAAGGATATAGGTGGGATAAGCAAACAAGGAGAATTCTGGGAAGAGGAAGGCTGAGTCAGGAGATGCCAGCCTGCTATCCAGAGAGCAGCATGTAAAGGCATGCATGTAAAGCCACAGAACATGTGGCAACATATAGATTAACAGAAGTGGGCTGAATTTAAATGCAAGAATTAGTCAGTGGTAGGCCTTAGCTAATGGGTGAGCAGTTTTAATTTTAAAAAAAGGCTAGAAATAAGGAAGCCACAGTTTTTGAAGATGTTAGCATGATTAAAAACACATTAATTATTGTTCACATGAAAACAGAGAAGGTGGATGGAGGAGACCACAGGAATTGGCCAAATTCCAACACATTGAAACCTAAATGGCCTGAAATACTAACACTGACCAAAGCAATTATATTTAGAAAAAGAGCACTTTCATAGTACCTGGGGTATCCAGTTAAAACAGGCTTCCTTGGAATTTTTCTGTCCAGAATTTATTTCATGATCATTCAAGATGACAGAGGTAAGTGTGCACAAGAGTTAAGAGGACCTAGTTATTTTTTGAAGTTGTGATGGAACTCGGGGTCATCTGTATTGATGCTAGTTCTGCAAGCAGCACAGTTCAAGAGTTGTAGTATGATGAAGGATTTTATCTCATGTCATAGCAAACTATGATAGTCCAGACATGACCAAAAGCAGTTCATGGAGAAAGTATTTTACTTCATTTACTTTCCACATCACAGCCCATGATTGAAGGAAGTCAGGGCAGTCACTCAAACAAGGCAGGAACCCAGAAGCAGGGACTGATGCAGAGACCATGGAAAGATATTGATTACTGTATTTCTCTGTCTGGCTTACTAGTTTGCATTCTTATACTAACGAATACTACCTACCCAAAGCTCAATCATATACTCATGATATATTTATTGGTGTTAAATCTGTTTTTAAATATGTGAATCTTTTTTTAAAAAAATTATGGTGGAGAAGAAAGTTTACTGTAGATATGTGGAAGAGTCAGAGACACCTGGGAGAGTCATAACTTTGAGCATAGGTGGAGAGAGGGGAGGGAAAAGGAAAGAGAGAAAATAGGTGCATCAGCCAGCAGGCCCAAAGAGGAGGGGTAACCAATATGGCTGGATTATATAAGAAAGGACAGCTCAGTGAGAGCAACCCACTCTGACATCTGGGATGGAGTAGTTTAGGGTATGGCACCAGGAGGACCCTATACCAGGTAGGGTCTGAGGAATGCTGGGAGAACCTGGTGGCCAGGTCTGCTTTGATATATTAAGTAGGCATCTCAGCTGTTTGTCCCAGGCTTGAAACTTAACATTCTAACCTTTTGTTGATAATAAATAAATGATAAGGGGTGAAGTCATGATGCAATCTTCTCTATGAATACTTCATGTTGACATTGGGACATTAGTGTTTGGTGCTATATTTTAAAATGATGTGCAGCAGCCTTGGAGGGTAGAGACAAGGGGCACAGGGAAGAAAGTCACTCATACCATCCAGGCAGCTCCCATGTGGAAAGTTTTATTATTAAAGGGGGAATGGAGAGGGGAAGAGAGAAAATGAGAGGGAAAGAGAGAGAAACAGTGGGGAAGAGAGAGTGTGGAGATGCGCATACCCTAGTAACAAAAGAAAGGTAGGAAGAAGAGAGAGAATTGGTGGGGTTTTCTCTTTAAGAGGGCTTTACATAAGATAACCTTGTTAGGACATAAGTGGGTTGCTGTGGATATCACTCTGTATCAATAAAGCGCTGATTGGCCGGTAGCCAGACAGGAAGTATAGGCGGGACTAACAGAGAGGAGAATTGAGGGAACAGGAAGGTGGAGAGGGGACTGGCTGGAGCCGCAGGAGGAGAAGGAAGATGTAAAGTACCGGTAAGCCACGAGCCACGTGGCAAAGTAGAGATTAATAGAAATGGGCTAAATATAAGAGTAAGAGCTAGACAATGATAGGCCTGAGCTAATGGCCAAGCAGTTTAAATAATGTAAGCATCTGTGTGTTTATTTTATAAGTGGGCTCGGAGACTGGCGGGACTTGGGAGCTTGGAGACTGGCGGGACTTGGGAGCTGGAGAGAAGCTCTCCAGCAACAGTGGGTCCTCAAGGAGTGGGTCTGAATGCTATTTGATGTTCTGTATGTTAAATATGTTGCTCTGAGTGGTTAATAAATAAAACACTGATTGGCCAGTAGCCAGGCAGGAAGTATAGGCGGGACAAGCAGAGAAGAGAATTCTGGGAGGTGGAAGGCTGAGGCAGAGAGACACTGCCATCTGCTGCCATGACAAGCAAGATGTAAGGTACCAGTAAGCCATGAGCCACGTGGCAAAGTATAGACTAATAGAAATGGGTTAATTTAAGATAGAAGAACTAGATAACAAGAAGCCTGCCACAGCCATACAGTTTGTAAACAATACAAGTCTCTATGTGTTTACTTGGTTGGGTCTGAGCAGCTGCGGGACTTGCAGGTGAGAGAGATTTGTCCTAACCGTGGGCCAGATGAAACCAAAAAACTCCAGTTACATTAATATTCCTCCTTTTTGATTATTATCAAAAGGTGAGTTATAGATAACAAGTGAGGGGGTAGGAATGAGTGTTCTGAATTCTTGAGAATGCTTCCTGCTGATTTTGGGAGCAAGTGGAGAGGGGGAAGTTGGGAGTCATGGTCATGCACAGTGGGAGGTGTGAGTGAAGAAGCATTCAGTTAGCTGTCATTATGGAGACCTCCAGAATCTGTTCTTTGAGGGAGCTGAGAAGGCAGGTTGCTAGGGAAAAAAATAGATTGTTATCATTGGCCTCATGAACAGGGCTAGCCATAGGAGGATTGATAACTGTCAGAAAGAATGGGATGGAGAAGTGTCCTGGTTGTACAGAACAGGCAAGGGTGAATGAGCAAGACATGAGAGCAGATATGTCCTGCATTGGGACATCTTGGAAAACCAGGTCCAGTGGCCGGGTATGTGGCCATTTGAGCCTGGAGAGGTGGTACCAGCAGTGAGGTCCCCAGAGCTCGGGGAAATGGCGTACCAAATTGAGGGATGGTGTGTTCCAGCAATACAGGAGCCATCACATCTGCTATTTCTCTGGATGTGGGAAATACCTCTATCCATCCTTTAATAAGTCAACAAATTGGGAGAGAATAGAGTTTTATAAGTGGGCATGTTGGTGAAGTTAGCCTGCCAGTATTTACCCAGTTAGTGTCCTTGTTTGGTGCAGTGGCTGGTGGAGTATCTGAAAGTTTGGCCTTGGCATGAGTCTGGCAGGAGGGGTGGATCTGTGCAGGAACCTGCAAATGTCTGTAAAACAACTGGAACAGATTTACATCTTGGTGTCATAGCAAAAGCTATGGCTTTGGGTTAAAAGGTATGAACATTTTCAAGGGCCTGGTTTCAGCCCAATGGAACACATCGTTAAATCTATAACCAGAGGAAATTTACTGAATGGAAGTGCTGAGTGAGTGAAGGAGGAGGGAGACTTCTATACCCTCTCTACTGCTAACCTGTCTCTAAAAGCTGGGACCAGTAAAGTCCACAGAAATGTAAGGACTCCCAAGACGGTATGTAGTCAGTGCTCTATCAGTTTATCAAAACTGCATCAGTTTTAAAACTCTGAATCTCTGAAATTACATCTGAAACCAGTTTATCCTGTAGCATAAAGTCTATGAATGAGATACTCCTGTCTGTACTTTTAACAGGAACTTACTAATGAGTCACCAAGATGTTTGTAGTCTTGGGGTCAGGAGAGAACTATAAATTTGGCAAGTCTATTAGTACCTTGGTCATCAAACACCACCAGATCTGAGAAGGATAACTAAATGAACAGAAATGAGATCACTTTCCTATCTTCATCTTCACATAAACAAACCTTAAAGCACCTGCTTTTTATCTAATTCACTAGGAGATACTGAGAGCAGTCATTGCAAAGTGAATTCATCCCATTTTTGAGTCTGGTAGCAAGGTGAACTATGTCTAGACTTAGTATTAGCTCTATGATTAGTATTAGTAGTAATATTAGATTATTATTAGGCCTGTGAATTTTACATAGAGAACTGAGAAGGCAGATGAACTGATAAAGCCTGGACGTCAAACGGCAAGATCTGAGAAGGATAAATTTTATCTGAGTTAGCGATTGAAAGTGACAGAGACTTACTTGCTGGCTACCTAGACAACCACTCCTGGGTACTCCATGGAAGCTGAGGGTAGAGATCTCAAGGCAACAACATCAGTCTTCAGTTGCCAGGCCCAGAACTGCCAGGCCTCGGATGATATGACAGTTGTGGGGTAGGAACTTGTAGAGAGAACCAGCCTACCTTGTCTAGGCAAAAGTGAGTCAATGAATTCCTCAGAATCCTGTTGTCAATTCTGTTGTCTGAAGAAAGCGCTGGCAGCAGTCAAGGTGAAAGGCAGTAGTTGAGGTAAAAGTTAGGTTTTTGCCCAGTGGCTGGTGTTGCAACTCTGGAGAAGTTTCAGGTGGAGGTTCTTTGGCTGTGGATATTGCTCTGTATGCTGTGAATGTGCTGCTCTGATTGGTTAATAAATAAAATGATGATTGGCCAGTAGCCAGGCAGGAAGTATAGGTGGAACAAAGAGAGAGGAGAATTCTGGGAACAAGAAGGCTGAGTCAGGAGTCACCAGCCAGACACAGAGTAAGCAAGATGTAAAGATACCAGTAAGCCACAAGCCACTTGGCAAGGTATAGATTTATAGAAATGGGTTAATATAAGATGTAAGATCTAGTTAGCAAGAAGCCTGAGCCATTAGGCCATACAGTTTTAATTAATATAAGCCTCTGTGTGTTTATTTGGATCTGAGCGGCTGCAGGCCTGGGTGGGACTGGAGAAAACTTACATTCTTCTGTGTCCATCTGTCTTCGTTGGAGGAAATAAAGGTGCTGCCAGGAGCTAGTATGTCTCTCTGTCACAAAAAGCTTTTTAATTAAACATTTTAAATGCCATATTCTGCAGATGTCTGAGCATTTGAGTACTGTCTGTCTATTAGGTATGAATGACTGACTATCAGCCTATGTTCCCTAACGGTCTTCAATATGTTAGCAGCTTTTATAAGACTAGGACTTACTGTCTCCTGAGAAGGCAAGAGTGACAGGGAAAAGATCCCATGGCCGAATGGAAACAGGACAAAAGGGGTTTGTGAGTTGGGGTGTGGCCCAACTCTGAGAAAAGGACCCTTCAGTGGACCAGAAACTCCATCATAGAAAATATATTTTGCTTCTCAGATAATCGATTTATCAAACATATGACATCATTTACTTAGATCTCTAGAAGCTTGGTGTTGAACATTTCACAAAGACATAGGTGTGAATCTCTAAGTTAGCTTTTGTTAAACTGAATAGACCTTGATAAATTTAAATTTCTATTATCATATAGAGTATACTATAAAACAGTGCTCAATCAAATATAGCTTTACATTTCTATCATCATACAAAAAGTCCATACTAATCCAAAATATTTGAAGCTTGTTGCTTCCTTACTCTAGAAGGAGATAAACTGAATAGAGATGTCATCAGGACTAAATGTATTTTTTTAACCTTAGTAAACCTTAGTAAAAGATGGCTACCAGTCATGTGGCCATCTACATCATGATGAGGTCACCAGTCAAGATGGGGGAGAGCCATGTGGTTGCTGCTCAAAACATGTTTTTTTTTTTAATAGGTAAATCCAAGTCACCTGCATATACACATAGAGATATATTAAATAGGAGTTGCATAAATGAGAAGAAAGAAAGTGGAGAATTATTTCTTTGATCCCCAACTGTCTGGCCCAATGCAATACTGAGGTCAGTCTTACATCCAGGGGGATGTAAGCCCTGCCAGAAACCCAGTTGCCAGTACTGAATGGAAGGCAAAGCCACTGGTGAATGAAAGAGCAGATTTGTTACAGGCGAGAGGGAGCGGACCTGCCACAGGTGGAGCAGAGTAGTAAGGTCCTAGCGTGAAGTGGGTATATTTGCCTGGCCCTGCCAAGGTATGCCACCAAGCAAACATGCCACAGGCAACAGAGTTAGTGCAAGAAGTTTAAGGGAGGAGGAGGGCAAAAGAGTGAAAGAGTGGGAATTTGGGGGGGTGGGGCAGGCCCTGATCACTCACAGCAGTCATACATATCCCGAAAAATATAGCACAGTTCTCATGGAAGAGAGGGGGAAAAGAAGCAATTACATCCTGTAGTTGTGGGCATCCCCAGGACTAAAGAGAGGACTGAAAGAGGACCAAGCCTTTAAGAGGCTCAATGGTGGAGGGTTGATCTGGATTAGCCTGGCTAAGCCAGAGGAGTTTCAGCACCTGATACCAGGTTTTTTGTAGAGGTCAGAAGGCCTCTGAGAGTGAAGTCATCCCTAGAAAAAGGTCAGGAATGGTGTTGCAAATGCCCAGTAGGGCCTAATGAAACTGCAGGATTGCAGCTCCAAGGGCGATGAAATGGGGTCAGGTTAAGAGAGCCAGCCATCCCTCAGGTAGCAGTTCACCCTGCTTGGGCCCCAGTGAGGAGCTTACCACCATTTCCCAGAGATTTGGGGGGTTGGGGAAAATGTTTAGAATGACTCAGGGGAAATTTACACAATTGTCTGGGTGGGTGGGGATGGGGTGTTGAGCAATGGATGAGCCAGAAGTTGAGCCTGTCCTGGGTCAAGGATCCGAGCATGCCTGAGACTGAGGAACTGCCAGGAGAGTCCCCCAAGTTTTCATGGCAGCAATGTTGTGTTTTAAAAACAACACGATGGCCTTGGCAGGTGGGCACAGGGAGAGAAAGTCCTTCACACTATGCAGGCAGCACCCATGTGGAAATTGTTATTATTAGAGGGGGAAGGGAGAGGTGAAGAGAGAGAAAGAGAGAGAGAGAGAGAGAGAGAGAGAGAGAGAGAGAGAGAGAGCTAGAGTGGAGGTGTGCATGCCCTCTTGACAAGAGAAAGGAAGAAGAGAAGGTGGAGGAGTTTTTTCTTAAAGAGGACTTTATGTAAGATGACCTTGTCAGGAGTAGGAGGGTCCCTAAGGGGTGGGTCTGAGTGCTAACATTCCAGACCCAAAGAAGCTGATTGCTGGTTAAGTCTGGGAAATCTGGCTGTTTCATTTGCTTTTCAGGCTCTGTGGTACCATTTGAGGGTAGGGAAGTCCAGGCAGCATTGGAGTAGTTTATGAGGCTGAACCACCTGGGGCTAGCTGCTTTGAAGCTGTCCAGGATGCAGATTTTGAGGGAAAACCGGGATCTGGTGAGTTGCTGTAGCTCTCTTCAGTTTATTTGAAATCTGCTAGGACAGATAGACTAGGGAGAAAAGGTAAAGTCAAGGAATTTTGGGGAAATTTATATTTTATTTTATTATTTTTTGGTTTTTCAAGACAGGGTTTCTCTGTGTAGCTTTGTGCCTTTCCTGGAACTCACTTGGTAGCCCAGGCTGGCCTCGAACTCACAGAGATCTGCCTGGCTCTGCCTTCTGAGGCTGGGAGTAAAGGCGTATTGTAAGTGTACATTTGGAACTTCCAGGCCTGTGGTCCTGGTAGCTGGGAGAGGGGAGTCCCCAGACCAGGAGAGAGAGAGATCCCACCCTCAGGAATAGATGAAATAGGCAAGTGAGGAAATATGCTGTTGATTGCCAGTACTTATCTGGAGTCCATTTGGCCTGTGAGTGGTGGATTCAAATCAATTCCTTGAAGCTTACAAGATTGTTTTAGACACTTGCAGTTTAAGATCTTATATCCTCCAACTTTTGCAACTTGTATTTATATAATGTATGATATTTTTTAGACTCTCCTAACTTACAATAAACTTTAAACTTTTTTCTAGCCAATTCTTTACCATGAGACACAGGTGGCTGATATAGTAAAGTATATATATGTATATATATATATATACACACACACTTTATATATACTTTATATATATTATATATGTGTGTGTATGTATGTATAGCAATTTTTGAGAGCAATGTTCAGTGAAATCATAGAGATAAAAGATTTTTAAGAGTGGTAAGTAGACACCTAGAGAAGAGAAACTTGGAAGTGGAGAGTAGAACAAGTTTAGATATTAGAGATTTGGCGATCATTATTTTTGTGCAGTCACAGTTATAATTTGTGAGAATTTGGAAATCAAGTGCATCAATTTTTGGCCATTGATTTGTACTGAGGCTAGCTGTAATAATAAAATCTGAGCCCATGGAGAAAGAGAGAGGGTGGCAAGTGTTAGTAGAGAGACCCAGACAGGTGTAGCAGGCCAGAACTGAGAGATGGGAGTAGCTGATTGGGGTAAAGTGTCTTGCGACAAGAATTTCCATCCTGGGCATTCATAAGTAGAATGAGAAACTTGTCAGAGAGAAACATATTCCAAATCACAGAGTAAAGGCATCCCTTGTCCTTATGATTAGAGCCCAGTGGGGGTGAGAGGAGCTTCCTGGCCCACCTATGTGGCTTTTTAGTAAAGAAGCCAGGCAGCTTGTGGTGACTCTTATCTGTTAGAGAAGGATAGGGAAGGAGAGTAGGAGAAAAAGGAGATGTTCAAGTGGCTGTAGAAGGTCAGAGGTATAAACATGTAGGTTCCCATAGGGAGGACAGAGCAGGCCAGAGCCTACAGAAAAGAGAAACAAAGGATTAGAAAGCAGATACAAGGAAGCAGCAGCTGAAGAATCAGACTAGAATTTGGAATCAAATTTTGCAGGTGGCAAAAGCCAACAGGTACAGATAATCCATATATACCTTAGGATAATCAGATCAGCAGGTTGGTTTAGAGCGACTGAGCTCCTTAATGAGGGAACTTATTTATGCCACTCTCCAGTTTCTGCACAGGGTGAATAAGAAAATAAATAAATAAAAGAAAGAACATGACTGGTCTTGAGTTTCAGAGCAAGATGAATGAAAAATAAAAAAGTAAAAAGGGAAAGACATGATTGTTTCTAGGTATGGTGGTAGAGAAAGTTTATTGTAGGTACAAGGGATAGGATAGCCAGAGGCAGGGGCATCTGGGAGAGTTCAGAGTGGACATGAGTCCAGGCCATCTGAAGAGAAAAGGAAGAGGAAGGGAGAGGGGAGAGAGCAGATCCAGATGCAGCAACCAGGAGGCTCAAAAGAACAAGTTAGTGAATCTTTTATGGAGTCTTAGACTAAATACATATGGGATGAGATAAAGAGTTGAATAACCAGTAATTCCATATAGACTCCGAGATTAGGATTGTATTTTTTCTCAAAAAGGTTTAATATAAATTCATACTTCTTTAAATATTAGTTATATTTAATAATAAAATATATACTTAAATCTAAATATGTATTTAATAACATAAATATGAGCTAATCATATAAAACTTGTACAGCTATTTTGTAATGATGTACCCATACATGTCAGTAGAAGTTTAATGCTCTATCCATTGGGCAACAGAGCCACACTGATATACACATGAATGTATATGCATTAATAAATAAAGACAAAATTACCTCTATGAGTTATTTTATAGTTTATTATATGTTGTTATCTAATTTTAATGGACATTTATTGTAAAGAATAAGATGCAATGTGAAAGTGATGTTTAAGAAGTTTGACAGTGGTTACTCTCTCCTGCATGTCATAAGGAATTTTAATTTGTATCACTTCTATCATTACCCATAGATATTTAGAGTATTGCTTTAAATAGTTCCAAATACATTTTTAACTGAAATTCTCTTTTTTTTTCTGCCTCACTAATACAACCTGTTAAAGCCAATAAAGCATTTAAGAGCTACTTAGGACTAAGTGATCTCAGGGGAACAGTGCTTTCCAGGGAAATCATAATGGGATAGAGCCTTTCCTTTCTGGGTCACTACTTTGAAAGTAGCTTAGGTTATAAGTGATGGAAAGTCATTACTGTTCAATGGCCTATGTGAAATCAAGGGGTAGTTTCAGCCCAGTTCCTGGTGAATAGGCATTCACATCCCAGTTGGCATTAATTGGCATGCATGCTGACAGTTTTGTGTGTGGACTAAGGGCTATAGGCATTGTCAATCTAATTGTGAGTCACATGGCTTAGAACAGCAAACAAGCCTAGAAGAAAGCAAGTTCCAAGAATGTATTCATGGGAGAACTTGCAAACCAATTTTGGTCAAGAGTCCCAAGATGGAATATATGTATTTGTTGGATGTATTACTAATATATGAGGTTCTAGGGTATTTGAATTCCTGACATTGAAAAGATCAATTAAAAACTGATAATTGTTACATAGAGTACATTTGAACATTAATATCAATTTTTAGACTAATTAATTTATAATGCCCTGGCTAGTTACATTGTTGAATATTGCTTTCTTAGATGGCAGGAATAGTCAAGAAACTTTAGAAGAGAAATGGGATATTCCTCATGCAATTTCAATAAAGTACCTTCACTCAAATAGTACTTTAACTATCTATGACAGATCTTCCCAATTAAATATTGACAAGAACTAGGAAGCCAATTTGATCAGAACCTCGGATAATCAAACAAATAAATGTGTATTGAAAGAAGCTGATGATTGCTAATTGTTTTGTATCACGAGGGTTACTAGGTAACTAGATATTTTCTAACCCCCCCACATCAATTAGGAAATAATGTACTACTGATTATCTTATTATTTTGAAAAGGCTTTATTCTTTTGATATGACAGCTCCTTATTATTGACACTCTTCATATGAGTACCATTTTTAATTTCATTTCATAGGTGAAAAACTAGTTTTACAGAATTAAAAGTTCTTAATTGAGTTCTACCTAAATAAGGATAGATCAACATTTCACAGTCTATAGTTCATTGAGTCAAAGTCTATGTCTATTATACTACATCATTAGAGAGCTTGAATTGACCAATTATAAACTATTGACAACTAATATTTCATACGTATTTAACAAAATTAGATATTCAAAGGAGGTGTGCTCTCATATCCCTGCTAGCTAAGCTAGAATGATGATAAGGTTTGGGATATAGCTCAATGACAGAGATATTATATGTCATGTATAAGGCCTGGGGTTCAATTCCCAGTACTGGAAAGAAGAGCAAATGTATCTGATGCTGTTTCTGTTGTAGGCAAAATTAAAGAACACCTTTTACGCAGAGCACATTTTAATGTGGGTCTTATGCAGAGTACAGAGTGAAAAATAAAGGAATCTCTTTAAAGGGTAGGAGACAGATATGACTAGTGAGTTCAAACATCAAAGTTTATAACAGGAATGATTGAAGACGAGCAACAAACAGCATTTATTGCTAGGAGAAGAAAATTGAAAGTAAAATCCGAAGAAGAAAGCAAAAAAATTAATTCAAGAACTTAAGAATTTAGGCTATTTAGAAATGTATAAAGAAGTTTTGTTACACATGAAATACAAAAGCAATCCAGGGTGAACTTTTTCTGTCTGTATCCCTTCAGGATGCTCTGAACCCAGAACTCCAGGTTGTGGAGGACCTTTCAGTTTAAATTGAGTTCTCTCTCTCTCTGTCTCTCTCTCTCTGTCTCTGTCTCTGTCTCTCTCTCACACACACATACACAGACACATAGACATGCACACACACACACACACATTCACATATATCAAACTGAGGAAGGATTATATGGTTGGAGAGGCACATAAGGATGGGACCAAGAACCATACACTCTCAAAGTAGAAATAATAAAAATATGTATATAAAAGACATGAATTGTCTTTGTGCACTAATTTGAAATTAGCCAAAAATATACAAATAGAAATAATAAATTATTGGACATCAGCCATCTCAGTAAGCAGATAACTTGAGACCAGTCATGTCAAAGTAGAAGCTGTTTAAAAAGGAGGTGTGTGCCACAACTTTTAAACACAAGAACTTTAAAAAAAATTGTTTCATTTTATTTATGTTTAAGTAAATATAAAATATTGTTTTGAGCAAAAACTTTTAAACACTTCTGGAAATTCTGTGGAATGTTATTTTGAAAACAATAATATGCCGATAGAAAAAGTTCCTCCATTGAGGTTGAGTTTGTCTTGGAGAAGCAGTAAGACCCAGTTTAGCACCAAATATGTTGAATTAGGTAGAGGATTCCTGGTGGAAAATAGTGTGTTTGATCAAATGGAAGTGTGACTGAACAGTAATATGAGTGATTTATGGTTTTGTGATTGATCTCAGTTTTGAAAGAAGATAACTTAAAAAATATCTAAGCAGTTCTAGAATACTTGAACATTGTATTCTTTTTGAAAGGAAATTTTAAAAATTTTGAAAGTTGCTTTGAAAGGAATGACAATTTTTATTGAAGTTTCTGAACATTTGAGAAAAAGATCAATTACAAATAATAATTATGTTAAGAAGTAATTATACTAAAATTTGTCATTTTTGAAATTGTGTGAATCAGAAGCAACAAAGCAGGGCAATATTTTTAAAATGAAGTGGTGGTCTAACCATGATTATTAATGGTTATTAATCGATTATAAATACAGAAGTTGGAAAACTTTCTGTCCTCAGAACTAGGTTTCTTTTCACGTTCTATAATTGAAATGGAACGATATCAACTGAGTCATTCAATGTATTTAATTTTATAATATTAGTGACATTGAAGCTGCTTTTGATATTACTATTAAATATTATAGGCAGCATTGCTTCCTAAAATACTAAATAATTTTAGGAAATATCTACCTTGCTTGTACCCATCGACTTTCTTCTTATTTTGTTTTGCTTGATGCTGTGTCAAGTAGTGCTTTGTTCATCCAATATTAGATAATTCATTTTAAAGATGCTTGACCAGTAAATAAATCTGAAATCTATAGTCCTACAGCACTAAAAATGAGGAATTAAATGACCCTGGTGCAATCAAAAATTCATGTTTCTTTCATTACTATCCTACCACCTTTATGCTATTTCTATAATATTTCCAGGTATGCTACCAAGAAATACATGTCTGCTTGTTTGGAGGGTAAAGCTGCATTTTTTCCTGATGTTGACAATCACCACTAAATCCCTTCTTGTTCTCACAAAGCAAAGCTAAAACACATAAAAACAATAGACTAGAAAACAACAGAAGAAATGGGATTGCTGGGAGATTATATATGCTTTTTTCCCCACAGATTGTGAGAGAAATAAAGTCTCAGGAGTGTGAATGGCTTTACCTAATACATTATAAAGAGGGTGTACTTACTATATATGCCTTGTTACTGGAAGACATTAATTTCTTGCTATTTTATCCAGAAGGCTGGAGAGACAATAGTTGTGCAAAATTTAAAATTGATAAATGATATTCACAAATGCTATGTTTTTGTGGTACAGTGGCAGTGAGCACTATTCATTTCCATCTAGTGAGTGTGAAAAGGCTGCCTTAAACCCAAGTTACTATGTGAACCTAATTGCTCTTTTCTGTGGTGCTCAGAATGAATTCCATGTGCAACACTTGCTCACACTCTACAGATAGAGAACTTGCATAATTATCAGGTGATTATTTCACAGATCATTTTCATCTGTGAAAAGAAACTCATTTCCCTTTTAAAAAAGTTAATCTTCCAACTTCCTCTAGAGTTCTCACCACCACAGGTTTTTCTTCACAAGTCTTTCCCACAATTTTACAAATAAATGGTGTGTAGAATTGAATACCATTCCTTTTTTATTCACCCTAATATTCACAGAATTTTTTCATGGTATTATACTTGGCAATGACTTTATTTGCTAAATATTAATATAGCACTGGGTTAATATCTTTACTGATTGATATTTACTACTAATAAAATTCCTGATATAATAAAATACATTTTTGCATGGATCTATTTTAATTGTATCTCCATAGAATTCTCAGAATGAAACGACAGGCTCACAATCTGTTTATTTTTATATGTTTAACATCATAGGATTCTATTTTATGTTGTTTAAAGCGTCTGGACCACTTTGGATTCTTGGTCTTAGTGCATGGGGAACTGAGTATTTTAAATTATATTTTAGCTATTCTACTTTGTGTAGAATTAGGTCCATTACTAGTTTATATAAACAAGTTCCTTGTTATACATATATAAGCATATATTTTGAACATTTTGTTACAGGCTGTGACTGCCTAAAAGAAGCTTTTCTTTTTCTTTTTTTCCCCCCATTTTTCTTTATTAAGAAATTTTCTACTCACTCCACATGCTATCCACAGACCCCCCCCCCCCCCTCCCCCCCCCCAGCCCTCTTTCCCAAGCCATCCCACATCCCCACATCCCCCAAATCGAGGTCTCCCATGGGGAGTCAGCAGAGCCCAGCACACTGAGCCTAGGCAGGTCCAAGCCCCTTCCCATGGCACCAAGGCTGTGCAAGGTGTCACACTGCACAGGCACCGGATTCCAGAAGCCTACTCATAGACCAGGGACAGATTCTGATCTCCCTGCCCGGGTGCCCTCCAAACAGTTCGAGCCTAACAGCCATCTTCCATGTCCAGAGGGCCTAGTCCAGTCCCATGGGGGCTCCACAGCCACCAGTCCACAGTTCCTGGGCTTGCAGTAGTGTGGCCATTCATCTCTGCACGTCCTCCCATCATGATCTCGATGTCCCTGGCCTGCAGTATCTCTCCTCTCTCTCATCAATTGGATTCCCAGAGCTCAGCCTGGTGCCTGGCCGTGGATCTCTGTATCTGCCTCCATCTGTCACTGGACAAAGGCTCTCTGATGACAATTTGGTCATTTGCTAGGTTTTCTTTCTATTGGTTCATAGTTTCCTCACAAGCTATATCTGAAAAGATATGGACTGACAAATGGTCGTAAATAGTTTCTCCCATGGTATTTTTTCATGTATGTCATTGCTTGACATCTTATACCAGCACTATCATACATCTCAGGTAGATATTTATGGAGCCATGATTTGTATTTTACATGTTACTGCCTAATGCTTTCAGCATCATGTTTTGGAGATATTTTCTTTCACTATTGGGTCTTTAGGCACCACTGATGAAAACCAACTGATGAGGTTTATGTAGTCTTTTTCAGGATACTTTCTTTGTTTAACCTTCTGTTACTATTAAGTTGCCTAAATTATTCAGGTTCATAGTGAGGGATACAATGTTCATAGTATTTTGAAATTAGTTCATAGTAAAACTGAAATTTGATAAAGTACCTTTAATCTTTTCTTTATTTTTTAAAACTGATTTTGAATGATTAGATAATTCACATTTGCTAATTTTATGGCCACACAGCTTGAATTTTCATTAGTTTGCATTGATTTCATAGATTAACTTGTGAAGGGTGGATAGCTGAACATTATTGTATCTTCTAAATTATGGTCATATTTCATTTGATATTATTTAGTGTTTACTAACATATTCTAATAATAGTGACCACATACAATATGAATAAGTTGTTATAATTGCAGATATTTGATGTTTCTATAAATAAACTTCTTAAAAATAAAACTATCATTTTACTGAAAAGTGACAATTTACTTTTAGTTGATTTTGTAACATGTAGTCCCAGTAAATGTAGTTATTATTTTCAACTTTTAGTCTATATGCCACAGGGTAGGTTGCTCAGACAAATTTGATTAAGATTTCCATTTTCCACTTTCTATATTATTAAATATTTTCATCTTACTGAAGTCCTTGACCTCTGGTACAAGATAAAATTGATGCAATAATTAATATGAAATCTTACTATATGTATTATATAATTTAATATATTTTAATATATAATGTATTATTTAATATATAGGTTATTATTTTTTCATACAATGTATTTGACTATGTTTTCAGCTCTTCCAGCTCCTATCAGAACATCCATACCTCCCTACACACCCAACTTTATGTTCTTATTTTCAAATATCAAACTACTTATGAAAATTAGAACAGACAAGCAAAATATCAACAAAATAAACAAACAAAAACTATTATACTGATGCAAATGTCTCCCTAAAACTTCTATGCAGTTCATTTATGCTGGCCACCTACTCATTAGCATAATACCTTTGCTAAAGTGTGGTTGATATACCCAGAGACACTCCATTGGAGAAGCCTGATTTTCACTTTCACAGAAGGTAACAATTGCAAATGGCTTCTATGTTAGGGCATTAGGGAGGAGGGTAGGGAATTTTGTCTGCATTTCTTCTTCTCAATGACCAAAACTTGTCTGGTTAGAACTTGTGTAGATTTTATGTGTGCTGTTGCAGTATCTGTGCATCTACGTGTGCATCAGTCCTGTTGTGTCCAGATGATATTGTTTCCTTGGAGGAATCCATCACCTCTGACTCTTGCAATATTTCTTCCTCGTCTTGTGCATAGATCCCTGAGACTTGAGGAGAGGGGTTTGATGGAGAATTCCCAATTTAGGATTCAGTGCTCCAAATCTTTCACTCTCTGCACACCTTCCAGTTGTGAGTCTCTGTGCTCTGTGCTAATACCCATCTACAACAACAACAGGCTTTTCTGAAGAGTGTTGAGTGAGATGAGCTTTAGTTATTGTTATTTTAGAGTACCTAGTAGTAGTCTAATTTTAAAAATATTAGTTACACTTGATTGGCTGTGGTTAAGTAGTCACTATTATTTCAAGTTTGTTGAAAATGATTAATTATGATAAGTGCTGTATTTTCCTCTTTATAATGACATAATTGTTGTAAAATATTTTATTTTAAGAATATAACACATTGAGTTAATCTTCAGAAGTTAATTTAACTTCTTGAGAATATTTCCATGTAAATATGGAGTGTAATGAATTTTATATTATGTCTCATTTAATATGCCAAACCTGAAGTTAGTATTATCTAATTCAAGGATGTTGACCATGACTGGATTTCTTCTGTATTCATTTAAAATGCTAAGATAATATTGACTTTAATTGCTCATGGTATTTGTAGCATTTATTATATTATATCCATATGTCCTCCTAGTGCTAAATATCATTCTTCTCTTTGATTTTCTGACTTTTTCTTTTTTTCGAGACAGGGTTTCTCTGTGTAGTTTTGCACCTTTCCTGGAACTCACTCTGTAGCCCACGCTGACCTCAATTTCACAGAGACCCGCCTGCCTCTGCCTCCGGAGAGCTGGGATTAAAGGCATGTGCCACCACTGCCCGGCCGATTTTCTTATATTTTTGTATCTCACTTAATGTATTATTACTACCAGACTTTAAAAAGTGTATCTTACTGTAAATTGTTTAATACAGTTTATAGCTTTCAATATTTGTTATTTTTTACTACCCAGAGTCCTTAAAAATCACATAAACAAAAGTGTGTTAGGGAATTTTTTTTAAATTATCATGGAATAAAGCATTGGGAAGTTGGAATATGTCCAATGTATGAGAACTTGTTGAAGATATAGGTACATTGCTTTGGGCTATTAGGGAATGTTCAATCACAATTTTGGAAAAGGAGTGTTTAAACTTTGCTAAGTAGAGCTTTTTGAAAAGAAACAAATCGACCTTTATATTGGATAGAAAATACTAAACCACTCAATTTCTTCAACTAGATTTCTTTGCTTATAATTTGGTTGCACTGTTTTGTGATTCTTCATTTACATTTAAATAGATTTGTCTACAAATGATGAACGAGCTACAATACAAATCTGAGAGTGTAAGACCATTTTGAAGAAGATAATTTACTGACCCTGTAGTCCAAAATGTCATAATGATGTCTTTAGCATTTTATCACATCTATAACTTACTCTATACTCATGAAGAAAATACAATTTGGTATGACTTCTGAATGTGTGGCTTGAACCAGAACATTTCTTCTTCAGTTTATTCTAATGTCATGTAATGCAGCTGTGTGCCTCATGTATTTAAAGTGTGAGTAGAGGACCAGAGAGTTTATGCTAACTCTAAGGGTATATATGCTTTTATTAATTTTGGCTTCTGAATAGTACTGTCTACTTAGCTTCTAATATTGACAAGCAAAACAATTTCACATTGGAAATTATGGAGATGTTAAAATTATATCTAATTATGCCTCTGTAATATTGTGATAAAAGAACACAGACTTTTAGAGAATTCTGAAGGAGTTATGCAAGACATTTAAAAGATGACACTTAGAGATGATATATAAATACACGATATTGAAATTTGGATGGTTGAATTCCAATACATTGTTGTGAAGCATCTATTTGAATCAATAGAGTTATCTAAACTTATTGGTCTGCTCTTAGTAGCACTGATATGAATAAAAATGTACATCTAATCAAATTTTCTTTAAAAGTGCCTGATTAATGCACAAGCTTTATCTAAATATGCACAGTAATTAAATATACCCATGTGATATAAATGATCTTCTGAGTAGTCAGTAACCATGCTTTAAGACCTAACTAAGTAGGCTAAGGTGTTCTATATTAAAATGGACAGTATTTTGCCCCTCTCCCTCCCATGTCAACTTGGTCCACAGGATCATGAGACATCTCTCAAATGCCCTTTAGTCCTCGTTAGCCATCTATCCTTTTGTTGATGGAGACCATGAACATACTATCAGGTATATTCTAACCAGTATCTGCTCCACATAGAAGAGTGTCGACATTGCTGAAAATCTCCATGTTTCCAAACAAAGCCACAGTCCCTCAGAGCCTTCACTATAACTTCACATAGACTGAACATCTGGTAAAAGGAAAGCTATAGTATACAGAGGTTCCTCTCAACTACAAGTGCTGCTGAGAACCAGACCTTGAAGTAATCATATAGTAAAGACAGTGATTAACTTTGGCTACCTACATGATCTTAAGCAGTCAGTGAGAAAGTTAAATCAAAGTTAGAATATTTGATAAATAGAAAACAAACATGCCAGGTGGAATGATACTACCCTAACTATAATCAAATTAAAGAACTATCATGATTTTTTAATCCATGAACATACTACTGAATTTATAATTCTGATAATTCTGCTCATGCCTCCTGTGCTTTAGAAGGTCTACAAAATCAGATTAAGAAAAAGCCCTTGTCAACATCCCATTGGCAAATAGAGTTAAGACTGAATCTTTACCGGGTGGTGGTAGCATACATCTTTAATCCCAGCACTCTGGAGGCAGAGGCAAGCAGATCTCTTTGAGTTTGAGGCCAGCCTGGGCTACAGAGTGAGTTCCAGGAAAGGCGCAAAGCTACACAGAGAAACCCTGTCTTGAAAACAAACAAACAAAAAAAATCAAAAAAAAAAAAAAGAAAGAAAAAGAAAAAGAAAAAAAAAAGACTGGATCTTCATAGAAAAAGTAGCTCAAATCTATTATAATAGTAGTGACCAACAACTGAAGATATATCTATTGATTTAAGTAGAGGCTTCATAACATATTAAACTTAAACATTCAAAAATTTAATATCATAAATTTGTATATTATTCCTGTGTCTCATTATTTGAATGTCTTACATAACTTCCTTAGACCTGCTCTAAGGATTTTTTTGTCTGTGTTCTTTTGTTTTTAAGCCTTCTCTCATATATTATACCCGGACTGCAGTTTCCCCTACATCTTTCCTCCCGGTCCATCCTCCCACTGCCTCTCTTCTCTAGATCTGCTCCTGCTCCATTTCTCTTCAGGAAAGGACAGGCCTCTCAAGTATATCAACCAAACATGGAATATCAAGTTACAATAAGACGAGGCACATCCCCTCATTAATGCTGGACAAGGAAACCCAGCAGGCGAAAAAGGTCTCCAAAACAGGCTGCTTCCCCTACTCCCACTCACAATGTTAGGAGTCCCACAAGAGCACTAAGCTACACACCATAACATTTATGCAGAGGACCTAGGTCAGACCCCAGACCCATTCAGGCTTCCTGGTTGTCAGTTTAGTTTCTGTGAGCCCCTATGAGTCTTGGTTAGTTGATTCAGTGGGTTTTTTTGTAGTGCCCTTGATTCTTCTGGCTCCTATAATCCTTCCTTCCCTTTTTATGAAGGATTCCCTGAGCTCTGCCTAATGTTTGGCTGTGGGTTTCTACACCTGCTCTGATCGGTTGCTGGATGAAACCTCTCTGATGACTATTATTGAGGCTCCTGTCTATCCTGTCTAGAAATATTGCAGAGTATCATTAGGAGTTACTTCATTGATTTTCTCCCCCCCCAGCTGTCTTTGGTTCTATCCTAGGCCACTGGACTACCCAGTTTCTTGGTCCTGGCACTCGAAACTGTATCGGGGTGGGCTCCTTCTTATGGCATGATGTTTCAAGCTGGAAGAGTCAATGGCTGGCCACTGCCACAATTTCTCTGCCACATTTACCCCAGCACATATTGCAGAAAAGACAAACAGTAGGTCAAATTTTGAAATTGGGTTTGTTAGTAAATTGCAAAAGCTCTGGGTTTGGTGTCCCGGGTTTCGGCACCAAATGTTAGTAAACTGCAAAAGCTCTGGGTTTGGTGTCCCGGGTTTCGGCACCAAATGTAAGTAAATCGATGGCTGAAACTGTGAGGAGACAGTCCAGCCCTAGAGGGCGAGGTATCCCGGACACCTCAAAGCTACTTAGGACAAGAGCTCTGCCCTGAAGGTGTCCTGGACACCTGGAGCTCTTGAGCACAGCAATGATGGCAGAACTGGAGACAGTTCAGCCCTAGAGGGCGAGGTATCCCAGACAACTCAGAGCTACTTAGGACAAGAGCTCTGCCCTGAAGGTGTCCCGGACATCTGGAGCTGTTTAGCACAGCTCTGTTGACTGAGACTGCAAAGAAACAGACCAACCTTGGAAAGGAAGGTTTTCTGACTTCTCCGGAGAGGCAGGCCTGAAACTGCTTCAGCAAGGAAGGTATCCTGACTCTTCGGGAAAGTCAGGATATAGCTGGTATGATGGTATGATGGGGGATGGTTTCCCCGCAGGACACAGCAATCCTGCTCCTCTCCTGGAGAGCCACAATCTCTGGCTCAGTGTTATCAGCTCTTTCTCGCTCAGTCCACTATGGGACATCCCAGCAAGGTTCTTCTGTACAGCTCCCCCTTGCTCAGTCTACTATGGGACATCCCAGCAAGGTTTTTCTGTACAGCTCCCCCTTGCTCAGTCCACTATGGGACGTCCCAGCAAGGCTCTTCTGTTCAGCTCCCAATGAAGGTCTTCACCCAATACTCTTGAGAAAGAGGTTTATTTGGGAAGGAGGAGTCCAGGAGAGTAACTGCCTCTACTAGGGCGGAGAGAACAGTTCACAACTGACCAGGCAGGGTGGTTTATATAGGATGTCTAGGGGGCGGAGTCAACTGTGATTGGTTAGTTTATTTTCTGCCCAGGGATTGGCCAGTTTTGTGAACAAGGGGCAGAGATGGCCCTGATTTCTGGGCCAAACTGTGTTTCTTTCACTGGCCTTTCTTGGCTTTTTGACACTACCTCTAAGGCCAGGGCACATTTCTTTCACTGACTCTGATTCTAGGGGCCAAGAGTGTTATTTTGGTACTAGTTTCAGAGTCAGGGCATATTTCCTGGGTTCTGGGTTTGGGGATAAAGTGTTCACTTCTCTGGTTCAGGTCCCAAACACAGGTTGTGTTTCTTTCCCTGGTCCTGAGCCCTAGGTCCAGGATTCTGCTGTCCTGCTCTGTGATTGGTTGATTTCACAAGTCAGTTGGACAGGGGCAGAGATGGCTCTGATCTGAGCTAAACTGTGTTTCTCTTACTGGCTTTATCTGAGCCATCCTTCCCTAATTCTGGGCTCCAGGGTCAGGGTGGGTTTCTCTAGCCAGCCCCTTTTCCCTACAGGGTTGATGTCCAGATGCCTCCACTAGAAACCTTGCCTTGTTTACAGAAAGTGGCTGGTTCAGGCTCCATATCCCTAATTATGAAGAGTCTTCACTAGGGTCATCCTCATTGATTCTTGGGAAATTCCACTGCACTAGGTTTTTATCTCACTTCCCAAATGACCCCCAATCCAGTTGTTTCTTCCAGTACTCTCTCCCTCCAACCTCCTTCCACTTGATCCCTCCTGTTCTTGCCCCGCCCCTCCCCTCCTCTACCCATGATGTCTATTCTATTTTCCCTTCCCAGGGAGATTCGTATGTTCCCCCTTGAGCTTTTTTGGTTTCCTACCTTCTTTGGGTCTGTGGATTGTACTCTCCATTTATAAGTGAATATATACCATGTTTGTCTTTCTGGGTCTGAGTTACCTCACTCAGGAAGGTATTTTCTAGTTCCATCCATTTGACTGCAAATCTCATGTTGTTATACTTTATAACAGCTGAGTAGTAGGTCTGTGTTCTTTAGCTACAATATTGGCAAAACATTATTTGATGTACCTTTAATATCCCCATAATATGCAATCTGAAAGAGTCTTGTTGCCAATAGTAGAAGCCAAGTGGACAACACAATTCAGGAGCCAAACTCAATAAAATCATGTAGGCCCTTAGAGTTAGCTTGAATTTCCAAGCCATCTACCCAGACTTGAAATATCAGATTCACACAGCTGCATTACATAGCAAAAGCTGAAGGAGAATTCTGCTTCTAATCTCTATTAGTCTCTGAATTTAATGTACTCAACTTTGTGTCTTAAGTTTGTCTACTCTCATTTACAGTTAGCTGAAATCAAGTTGTAATTCTGTCACAACTTAACTCTGTCTATCTGGATCTCTTTGATTGCTCTTGAATTCCTAAAAGTCCGCAAAAGCATACTCTTTATCTCTATATGCCCCAATGTCATCCAGAGGCAGAAAGATCAGCCATGTAGATTCAACAACATCCATCTCCTAAATTATTTTAAAGTCTAAAATTCTGAAATTATATAATGTTATATAATAAAAATAGATTTTAGCAGGCTTGGAGGCCACTGAGGAAAGAGCCTTCTCTCTCACAATGCCCTGCTCTTCCAAAGTGTCTTATACCAGAAACTGTTCCCAAACTCTCTCTGAGGACACCAACCTTGTCCAGCAGAAGAGAGATGCAAAATGCGAACTACGTCCTCCTTTTAACTACTTATTAAAACAAGAGTCAGAAGTACTAACTATGGACATACCATTTTTAAATGTCTCTATATTGTGGCTAAAGATGACAGCTTTCCCATACCACAGGAAATAACACACCAACTTTATTGTCCTAAATTCTTGCCCACCCCTCCAAGTCCTTTAAAATCCTTCATTAGGCCTCCCTTTAAGAGATATTTATCATGTATTGTTCACCTGGCATTCTTTTACTATTCTTTGGTTACCTGTAGCCCTATGCAATCCTGGGCTAAACAAGAAAAGTTTTCAACCCCTTCTACCCATTTTTCTGTCCTATAAGTATCCTACCGGTAAGCAGGCAGCATATTCAAATTCTTACAGAGATCTCTTTTACAGATTTTTGTCCCAAAATGAAATAGAGAAAACATTCTTATCTAAACTTATTTTCCATAAGAGAAAACGGTATCTTATGAAGAGTAATTATGCAAATGGACTGACTATAAAAAGACTAATGTTATGTTCTTAATGTTGAGATAATCAGTTCTACCTTATTGTACTTTTAGGTCTCATTTCATTTTCATAAGTCATTTATTCTAGAAGCAACAACCTTCTTACAGAAAACGGGAACTGTTCTTTTCTCTCACTGGTAGGCAACAGAACTCAGAAGTTACATACTCATTAAATCTCAAATTTATGCCCACAGCAATTTACTTGATAGTACATATTTAAACTGCATTAATTAAAAATTGAAGATTCCCAAATAATCTGCATGCAGTATCAGTATTCACACACATTCTCTCTCTCTTTCTTTCTCTGTATCTCTCTGTGTTTTTCTTAAATTAGTGTTGACAAAATTAGAGAATTACTATATTGAGACTAAACTGGAGGTACTTCCTTATAAAAGAGCCAGTGTACCAAATGTAACAAAACACAAAATAAAAATTCTGACAAAATATATAAAATGGAATTATAAGCTCATCATAAAATTAATGTTGAACCAACCTGTTTGAGTCTGGACTTCATGAAATGTGTGTTAACACGGTGAAAGAAAATTTTGATTTCTTTAAACTGCATGTGGCTGGTATTACGGATGTCTTTGTCAAGAATCTATTGCTGTGAAGATATGTCATGACCATAGCAACTCTTAGAAAGGAAAACGTAATTAGGGCTGGCTTACAGTTGAAAGGTTTAGTCCATTGTCATCATGGTGGGAAGCATGGTGGTTAGCTGAGAGTGCTACATCTAGATTGTCAGGCAGCAGGAAGAGAGAATGACACTGGACCTGGCTTAAATGTTTGAAACCTTAAAGCCCACCCTTAGTGACACATTTCCTTCAACAAAGTCACACCTGCATCAACAAGGCCACAGTCTGTAATAGTGCCATGCCCTATGAGCCTATATGGATCATTTTCATTCATACCTCCACAGCCAACCTATAATCATAGTTTTCCAATTTACATTTGTTAAGGAATGCATCATCTAAAATGATGCACTAGTAATATTTAACTTTCATCTCTCCCAAAATGTGTTTTGATCTGAAATGGTTGCTATATCATCTGAAGATGGACTGGGAACATATTTATATGATCAGTTATCACAAGAAAATATAGTGCCACATGTGGTATACTCTTGAGTCATGAAAACTATTCTTAATTGACTATTTAAACTGGTGGAAAAGTTTAGTTTTGTAATACAATGTTAGAAAAATTATTTTAAATTAATGTATTATCTTACCTTTGTCCTGTGTTTTACTGTTTGCAGGTAATTATTTGAAATTCAGAAAATAAATTAGTGTGCCTACCCAGTGCATTGAGTGTAAATGTAAACTATTGATCTGAAAAATAAAGTCGGGGACAAATACATTCCATGTTACATCTAAGCAGACTCTAAACTCTGTTTTGGAATTATTGGTAACATGTGATGATATTTTGTTTGTGCTTTAACAAATAAATTTTGCCTGAAGATCAGAGCGTGGCGCTACCCACTAGAGGTCATACAGTGGTGACACATACCTTTAATCCCAGCACTTGGGATCTCATGTCTTTGATCCCAGTATTTGGGAGGAGGAAACATGAACTAATATGACTGGACCAAGAAAGGAAGTGATAAGGTAGGGTAGAGACAGGAGCCTGGCCCTCTCAGTCTGAGGATTCCTAGAGGTAAGAAATTTTTCTCATGGCTGGCTGCTCTGCTTCTCTGATTTTTCAGCTTTCACCCTGATATCTGACTCTGGGTTTTTAATTATAAAGACCAATTAGAATTCATGCTACAGTAACATTGACTTTTGCCTTGATCATGGCAATAACCACAAGTTACTATGTAAAATTAAATTACATTATAAAATAAAATTAAAAAAAAAGATTTCAAATTAGGCCAGAGAGATGCAGCTAAGCCTCAGGACATTAGTTAAATTCCTGGGATCAACCCATAGATGGAAAGTTATCACTTCCAGAGGTTTATCCTCTAACTGTCATGCACAGATCATTACCATGTGAACACACACACTCACACACACACACACACACACACACATTAGTAATAAAGTATTATAGCACCAACAATGATACACCAATGATGAAGTCCACAGTGAAAGAAAATTAGATAACAGAAGGTAGGATCCTCCTATGGAGCAGAATTTATGAGATTTCATGAGGAAGAGCTGAAATTATTATCTCAGACCAAGTAAGAATTGAAGAAAAAAAAAGATGATTGCCTTTGGTTATAAGAAATTAATTGAAAACAGCCAATTCAAAAGGGATATGCAATAAGAAACCAGATGGCAATCAGACATGAGAGTAATAGCAAATACACTAAAGAAAAACAATTGTCAACTCTCTCAAAATGTGAGACAAAAGCAGAAATCGATTAGTTCTAAATTTATCTTCCAAATTAAATTCAGTATATTAATACACACACCTACACAAATATACACATAGGTATACACCTACATACCCACTCAAGGTATTCTATAATTGTCTACATTGAATATGTAATTTTATTATATATATATATATAAAATCTTTTTAAGTAAAATAGAAGCTGAATAATTAAAATATCAGGAAAACATTTTTAATTAAGATAGGACTATATGAATATTAACTTACCATTTAAAGTTGTGCATTCTGTTTGCTTAGATTTTACACCGTTTTCATTTTTATTTCATCCATTTACTTATTCTCAGGAAATAAAAGAAGCCTGAGGTGACATCGGAAGTCCTTTAATAGCTAACACAGTGATTAGTTCTATCTGAGCCTTTTCTAACCCCCAGCTCTGTGCCCATTGCACATTCTGTGTTTCTGTCCATTCTAGTCAGTTCACCTGACTTTAATAGAACAGTACCACATCCAACCTACAGGCCTTATCTGGGGGTTTTTACCCTGTTCACCTGTCCAATCTAGTCACTTTCCTGAACCCTAGACCATGTGATCCCTCTCCAAGTCTCAGACTTATAATAGACCACATATACTGTGCAGTGGTGCCATTTCTTCTTCCCCATGCTCATCCAGTTTGCATATCCTGTGCACTCTCTCAGAATGATCACTCCCTCCTGCTCTGTTCACAACCTGTTGGCCTGGACTTAGATATCCTATGAGCTAGGCCAATATGATTAGTTCCACTTTCAATGACCCCATTCCTCAGGTTTGACACTGTTGTGAATTCTATGTTACATTATGCTACATCCTCTGGATCATAGTCTGCCTAGACCTTATCCAAGCTACAGGCTTAACCTAGGACCCATATCTGTGCATGGATCCAGCATGATGAGTCATTATAGCCTTATATTTCTGCCCCTTCTCCAACTCTTAGTACTTTCTTTGGCTGAGACAAATGGATGCCACATCCTGTGAATATTGAAATTAAACCTGTATGTATCATCGTGCACAAAGATTAAATTAAATGGCTCAGAAACCTCAATAGGAAACATGAAGTACTAAAACTGCAAGAAGAAAATATGTGAAATAACTTGCAAGATATAGGTGTAGGAAAGGGCTAGCTGAATAGGATTTTATTCATTCAGGGATCAAGACTACCAAATGACAATTGGGACCTGATAAAATTAAATTGTTCTTTACAACAAATGAAACATATAATGTAGAGAATAGAAATCCCATAGAATGAGAGAGAATCTTTGCCATATGTGCATCAGACATAGGCATATATCTGAAAAAGGATTAATACGAAGAATATATAAAAATCTCAAAAAAGAGTCACAAAGGCAAATAACCATATTAAAAATGGGTTGTGTATCTAAATAGAGAAGAAGAACTATGTTAAGAAATATCTCAAAAAATATCAACTTAGAAATTAGGGAAATGAAATGAGAACTTGAAATTCATCTTACCACGCTCAGAGTAGCTAATATCAAGAAAATAAATAATAGAATGTGGAGAAAGGAAATCCTTAATCACTCTTGGTAGAATTGGAAACTGATCCAGTTACTCTGGAAATCAGTGTGGAGCATTCTCAAAAATCTAAAAATAAGTCAACCATAGAATACAGCTATACCACTCCTTGGCATATTCCCACTGGACTTGACTTCCTCAGCTATGTTCATTTGCACTCTATTTGTAGTAGTTAGGAAGTGTAAACAACTTAAATGCCCTGTACTTGATGAATGGATAATGAAAATGGAAATGGTAGACACATTGCAATACTATCTAGGTATAAAGAAAAATGAAGTCATGAAATGTGCAGATAAACATCTGGAACTGAGTAAGATAACCCAGATGGACAAGCATAACATATTATTAGGGATTCTCAGATCCAGTTTTTTTGTTTTGTTTTGTTTTTAGCTGGAATAACTGCAGAATCAAGGAAAATAAAAAAAGGTTCACAGAAGCAGGTGGGAAGGAACCCTACAGAAAGTGATATAAATGAAGTGAAATAAACTGGAGATGGTTAACAGGGGAAGGAAAATGAAGGACATCAGATAAGGAAAGGTATGGGAGAAAGAATGAAACTGAGGATATTTGCTAGGGCTCTAAGGAATCATATCATTTTGTGTTAACCTATAACTACACACAATACATAATCACACACACACACACACACACACACACACACACACACACACACACACAATTTTGAGGCATATGAGCCACTTTGGCTGATGATACTAACCCCAAGAGCTGTGGATTTCCTAACAGAATCTCTAGTATAATGCACAAGAAACCCTCTTTCATGCATTGGTCAGGGGACTTTACACAACTCCTAAATGGATTGGCTATGGCTGTTGTCCATGGTGGCCTTTTAGAATCTGAAGGTAAGCCCCTAGTACTTACGTCATGCGATGAGCACACAGGATTTGGAGGAATGGAGCTGAGTCGCATCAAAAACTCTCCTCTCTGATTATTGGTATTCATAGTTCTGGAACATGCTATGCAATCTGCCAAAGAAGAAAGGCAATCAAAAGTCATACTCATCTGTGATGCCTATGAACCATCACAACAGTGATCAGTATGGCGACATACACCCAGACATGTACTAGTGACATCTATATATTTAGAGTAACATGTATCCAACTAACTGAACTTAAGACACACTCAACAGAAGGTAGAACATGCCAGTTACTGTTAACCTAGCCAACTACTCATGACTGGTGAGGTAATTGACCCTTGAAGGGAACCAACTCCCAAAACAGTCTTAGCTCTAATTGTATACACAACAACTAACCTTAGACACACAGATAAATGTATCTCTCAGTTCTTATCAAAAAGCTTCTTTTTGCAGAAGACGGAGCCAATCTCTGGTCAGAAAATGCAGAGGTCAATTTTTTTGTGGGGTACCTAGTCCCAGTTGATTCATCATCGATGACACAATGACTACAGGTAAAGTCTACAGAACATTATGGAAGTGGGGGTATGATAACTGTTAGAACCAAATGACTAGGATGTCTGCCACAGGATTGTCTCTTTATATATGACAAAGAAGATGCACCCATGAAATCTCAACAACATGTTTACATAAACAAGAACTAAACAATGACAATACTAGTTGATATGACAAAATGAATGAGAAAAACTATGTAAGAGTCACCCCTAAAGTAAAAGCTAAATTAGTGACTAATAAGAGAGGGAGAATAAGTTTTCCCCAGGTATGAGTCCCCTTACTGGTTGTCCAGTGCCAAGTGGTCAGCTCTGAAAGCATGTACATACAAGCAATGCAAAATGAACTCAGAAATGTGTGTGTATGAATACATACATGCATATATATAAATATACACCAATAGTAATACAAGTTGAGGAGGCCATGAATTTGTGAGGGATTTGGGAAGAGATATGAGAAGGATCTAAGGGAGGGTGATAATGTAAATATAATATACTCTTATTAAAATTTTAAAATGCTTAAAAGTAAAAAAATAGTGCTATGGCAACTTAAGATAAAACAGATAACATTAAACCATTCAAATATTGTTTATGACTATAAATTTAAGCTGCCAGCTTTTCAAGAACACTAGGGGCCAAATAAGATGGATAATTAAAAGAAACATATAACACATCTCCTTGTATAAAGGACTTATCCAAGACCCCCATGGCATATTTGGCTTAAGAACAACTAGTATTCTAAACATTTAATGCAAAAGTTAGTATTCTAACACTTAATCTATTGAACAACAATGAAATATTTGACATTTATTTATTTGTATCTGTTACTTCTTTACATTGTAAAGAAAAGATATCATTCGCTTTAAGGATTTATTCTTTCCAAATATCTATGCCTGAGCAAAGAAATGCCAGATGCACTTTGTGACATTTACAAAGTATGGAATGTGATGCCTGCTTTGAAGTCATGGGCATTTTTCTTCATGAAGACAGTGACAGAAAGTGGTTTCCTCTGTCTTATCTTGTGCTGGCACTAGGCCAACACACTGGAAATGGTGCATTTATTACAATTTTCATTATAGCCACTGCCAGTTAGGGGGATATTAATTTTGTCTAAATACACAGCTTGCAGATTTAGAATCATCATTTATAGAAAAATAACAAAACATACACTATCAGGCTTAATGTTATATTGCATACTATCTGAAAATGAAGCATGCTAGGAACTGAGGACCACTGATTATTAAAATATTTTGTGTGGCTATTTCATTTTTTTGTTAAAAAACTAAATGCATCAAGATGGTTTCTTAGGTACTGGCTGTTGGAAAACTGTGGGATAAGGTAAGGAGAAGAAACCATAACAGCGTAGAGAGTCCCTTAGGGTATTGAAGGCATCAAGAACGTGTGAAGCTGAGGATCACATTCCTAAGGAAGGTGGGTATTCTGATCGTGTCTGAGCTCTAGAATCTAGATTTTCTTCTGAACTTGACTCATCATTCTGTTACAAACTGCTGGCAGAATGCGTTTCTTGTGAATTTGGAAACAAGTAGTAATAATTACTATTAACTGAAGTGTGTGATTCTTAAAAGGACACAGGAAGACTGGGGCATAATAGAAAAAGGACTTATCGAATATGTCTGTTATTTTGCATATGCTTTTAAGAGCTCAAGATACATCTAAGGACTTACTATACAGCAACAAGTGAACAAATCTGTTATCTGTCCAAGGACACCTGCAAAGCTTTAGTGGTCACCACTGAGATAGATGAATGCTTAAGCTAAGCTAGATGAAATTTTTTAAGCCTGTTTTTCATTTGAATAGTGGATGTATGAACTATAGTTATACGACTCACATTGTTAAATTATTTTATTCAATGTTGGTGAATTATTGTGGACGACAAATAATTGAATGTGAATGGTATAGTGGGTCCTAAAACTACAAAGATAATGTTTGTAATCATCTGATAACATGAGGACTTCAGGCCTATATTCCTTCTTTGAAAATAATTTTTTGAAACCTCTTTGATTCAGGGAACATGTAATCTACCTTAAGATACTATGGCCTTCTTTTAAAAATAAAGTGCTTGGGTAGAGAACTTATTACCAATGTCTAATTAAATTGACACAGCAGTAAGCTGGCTTTTAAATATCTGTGCTTTTATCCAGAGATGAAAGCTGACCTCGGTTTAATTAGAGAAGCCTCTCTTTACCAGGAACAGTAGTGAATGCAGAAAGCCATCATCAAGAAGGACAGGATACAGAGAGTAAGTTGTGATTGTGGCCCCAGCCCTAAACAAGATTTTTCTATGAGCTACCCTAAGGTTTAGGGAATATTACTGAAGAGGAAGTTTGTAAGTTTGTAAGAGTCAAAAGACAAGGTAAAAGAGTGGGAAATGCCGTTCTGGAGATTCGTATGCTCACAGCATCTCTAGTTACCTGTATTGGGATCACAGGAGACCAGAACTATCAACAATCAATCAAACACAGCCACATCATTCACCCCTGAACTATTGAGTATTGATAGATTCTGGAGAAAAGGAACCACTGTTTTTCAGTTGAGTATCCACTGTGAGGTCTGAGATTTATAAACAATGACTGCACATACAGTCCTGGTCAATTCCAGTGTTCATAATACAAACAAATAGACATAGTTTGATAGATTTGTGGAGAGGAGGGGAAAAGACAGGAGAGGTAGGGAAGTGGGGGCGAGAGTGACTGGGATGCATCATACATGTGTGAAACTGTCTAAAACAAATTTAATTAATAAAATATCTTATAAAATGAAAAATAAATGAAAGACGTAGTTTTGCACATTTATGATGAGAAAATACACTAAATCTTAATCATTTGGGAATGTTTACTCATGAAAAAGACATGATAGTTCCAAAGCTAATTTTAACTTGAAGAACAATGGCAGCTATAGGAGAAAGAATCTCTATTCCTAGTGGAATTGGCTGCCAGTGCCCTAGGGGATGACTCAGTACTCCTGTGCAAATGAAATAACTGAACTCAGTTGGTTACCTAGAAAAAGAAAAAGAGATGAAGTTGGAAGGGTGCCTGAGAGAAGTTGGAGCTAGGACTTATGGGTTGATGTGATTAAGATACAGATTATACATGAGTGAAATTTTTAAAGATTAAAGGTTTTGTGGGTGTATGTGGTGTATGTGTGTGTGTGTGTGTGTGTGTGTGTGTGTGTGTGTGTGTGTGTGTAGAAGGGCTGAGGATGTAAATAAATGGGTGGGTGCTTCTCTATTCTGCATGAGATTTAATCTCTAGTAGTGGAAATAAGAAAACAGTTAAATATACAGTTCTATTTATGCACTTTTCCCATTGATAATATGATAGATGTCGGTAGTAAATCTATGACAATATTGTTTTGAGCACTAAGCAAGAAAATGATGGAATGAAGGCAGTACAGAAAAACAGTAGTTACTCAATGAAAAATATGTTATTTCTGTTGGTGGAAGTATTTATATTAATTCTCACTTATGAGATCCTAGAAACTATATACATATAAATATACATATATACATATATTTATATATATAAAGCTGAGATCTATAAATGAGTATACACTATAAAAACATGTCAGTAAAAATGAAACATATACAAAAATAAGTAAAGTTGGAGAATAAGTAAAACTACAAGGACATATTTTTAATCAATAGTTATTCTTGGCTTCCAGAGAAAAAGCTAGATTTGATCTTAGTTTATTGCAAAAGTGAAACTTGCAGTTTATTTAGCTCTCATCAACTTCATTGTCACCCTAAGTAATATGTGAATCATTTTTCTTTGGGGATATGACCAAAGAAAATACATTTTTTGTTTTAAATTTTCAGAGTGGTGAGTTGACCACATTATTATGCTAAAATCAAAGGCGGACCACTCAACATTTCATTTTCTAACTAAATCTAATAATTTCTGACTGACTGTTTGAATATCAAGAACACCGCCCTTTAGGAACATGTGATGCTTAAATGACAATGGCCCCCATAAGCATATATATCTGAATGCTGGATTATTCACTATTTGAACTATTAGAACAGGGTTAGGAGGTGTGGCTTTTTGGAGAATGTATGTCACTGGGCAGGTTCTGAGGTATCAAAATCCCATGCCCTTCTCTCTCTGCCTCATGCACGTGGATCAGGTATAGGCTGTTGGCTCCCACTCCAGTGCTGAAATCCCAAGACAGTTACTGACGCTCACCCTCTGGAATCATGAACCCTAGTTCAAATGTTTTGCTGTATAAGTTGTCGTGGTCATGATGTTTTGTTACACAATAGGAAAACAAGACAATGGTCATCTCTCATTTCCATATAAAATTTCTATCAATAGGATTAAATAAATAATTTATTCACCTTTCCTCTCAATTTACCAAGTTTCATTGTACATGGTATGAAGAATTCAGAAAGTTTTCAAGCATAGGAAATATCCTTAACAATATATTTCTCTATAGATCCATCATCCTCTTTACTTTTTTATTACCTTGAGTTTACTATTTTCTATAGTCTTCATTAAAATACTCGAACGAAGCAATTGACTTCTGAAAATGGAAAATTAAGTTTTAATGTTTAATCTGTTATCTAATTTATTTTGTTTGCCACCTTCCAACACCAGTCATTTCCTTAATATAAAAGCTACCTATTTGCTAGTTAAATCATTGGGTTTTGTATGTTTATTTGTTTTGTTTTAATCTGGTAATCCTAAAATTAATGCTTGGAAAACAAAACAGAAAATCCAGCATTCCTCATGTCCGGTGAAGATTTCTAGACTGCATTTTGCAAAGGAAATATTATTACATAGATACTATTAATCTCAGGCAATGTTTCATTCTTGTTTTTCACTATTTTTATTTTTTAAAATTTTTCAGTAACTTATGTTTTCCTACACTAAATTCTTATAAATCTACATTTAAGCATGTATGCATTACTTGTGTTGACTGGTACCTCTAGATGATATTCATTAATCACTGAGGAATGCTTACATTATTTGTGTTATTTCATTATTTTTATTTTATTTAATAATAATGAAGGAGAATACTTACTTGTATTCTTTAGGATATGTAAAGTACAGGAAGCTAAATGTCTCAGGTCATTTCCTATCAATGAGATACTTTTCTTTCTCTTTCTCCCCATCTTTCATCTAATTTATATACTATCCAAACTAAAATGCAGACTTTTTTTCTTTTTTTATGTTTTAGATTAATGTATCATTGCTTCATTCCATTCTCAGCCTATAAACCGTCCCATATACCACTCCTTGCTGTCTTTCAATTTAATGACCTCTTTTTCCATTAATTATTGTTATGTGCATATATGCATTTGCACATATATAGTTCTGAATATATCTGGCTCCGTCTGTGTAATGTCACTTGCGGGTATGTATACAGGACTGACCGATTGGTACTGGATAGCCAGTTGGTGTGCTGGTCCCTCAGAAAGACTCTCTCCCACTCTCAGGATTCCTTAATTGATTCTAGTTCTTCCTCCTGGGCTTTGCCCATCCACGATGACCTCTCTGTTGATGTCATTATTCATATCTTGTTTAGACAGTCATGCTGATGACATTTAAAGGTTGCTGCCTCCTCCATTACTAGGAGACACAGTGTCACAGCAAACTCCCCAATCTTCTGTATCTTGTCATCTTTCTGCCCTCTTTTTTCACAACTTTGTCTGAATCTTAAGTGCAAGGCATTTATTTTGTAGGTGTATTTATTGGGACTGGACTGCACAACTCCGCATCTTAACTGGTTGTCTTTTTCTGCAATTGCCTACATCTGTTTCAAAGATAAGTTTCTTTGCTGAGGGGAGAGGATTATCCTTATCTGTGGGTAGAATGACAAATGTTTAGATCCATGAATTCACGTGTCCTGCGTATTTGGCTATGTTTCCAGTACCAGGCATAATTTTCCTCTTGTTGAGTGTATTTTAAGTTCAATTAGTCAGCTGTTGGTTACTGACAAGTTATGCATTCCACTACTGTTATCCATAGGGTTATTGTGCCATGCTAGTTCTATTTTTGGTTCATGGGTGTCAGAACTGGGTAAAACTATTGTTTATGTCCATCCGCTGGAAGCTTGCATGGTACTCTCTGATACAATGAAAGTTGGTTTTTAGGGAGGTGTCTTTCAGGTCAGTTCCAGTTCAGGGGCTTCTGGGATTTGTGTCTGATGTTCATGGTTCCTTCAGCAATAAAGACTTACTTTTCTTTCTCAGGAGTTATCTTTCTTATGACTAAAGCCTCCAACTCTAAAAGAATAGATCTCATATATGCCACTTTGTTTGAGTCCTACCTTGAGCACTTCATTGGTTACCATACTTTTCTCCAGACCTTTGTTTATTCTTTATAAAGTCAGTTGTACACTGAGGATTGTGGTGTAATAATAAATGACCAATAAATACAGTGGATATGAAGCTCATGATAATGGGAATGATGACGTGAAGTGGTGACTACCATAACTAGTATGGAACTTTGAGTCCTTTTCCATTCTGCTCCTTTCCTGTTTGCCTGAACACAGTATAGTATTGTAAGATCCAAAGTTCCTTCTAACTTGTTTAATGAAATCACATGATTTTCTTTTTTGTGTATTATAGTCTTTACATGTACAGATACCTAATCAAGTCATTGTCAGGAGAGCTAGTACACCTATACATATATCTTTACACAAATAAAATATTTACAAATATGTGTATAAATAAGAGGGCTATATGTAGGCAGTATAACACAGTTTTACAGCTGGTACACTTGTGAGTCTAGGCACATAGATGTTTTACTGTAATTTCAATGTGATCTCTATTTAGTTTGTTGAACTACATGTAGAATGTTGTATTTTGTTGTCTTTTAAAAATCAAGTCATTGAAATATAATATAAGTATTTTATTTCTCTTTCCACTGCCTCACTAACCAAATAAGTGGCTATATATTATTATGAAAATACAGACATTGAATAGATTGCTACGAACTTACAAACTTATTCATAGACTGTAGTTAGATACCTATTCTAGTGTTTTCTACAACATAACAATCTTTAGAAATCACATCATTACAATATCCATGATTTCCACAAAAGAAAAGGCATCACAGAAGCACTTCATAAAGAAACCGTCTTTATTACTGTGATTACAGGAAAATGCCTCCTTTTATTAAGTATAAAATCTCTTCCCCTAGACCAAGCAACAGGAGGTATTAGTTCTGCTCTCGAGAGCTCTACAGTACAAGTCTAATCCATCTTCCACATGACAGCTCTTCACATATTTGAAGGCAGCTTGCACTGCTCTGCTAAGCCCTTAATCTATATATTCCTGTGGTGCAACTATATTTTTGTCAGCTCCAGTTATTCTTTTGTGACGGGCTATGAGGTCCTTTCTCGTCATCTGTTAGCTTTAGTTTGTCAGTGCTTAGTTTCAAATCATTCTTCACTTGGAATAATCGATCCTTAGATGAATGAACATAAGGCAAAAAAAAAGAGTTACCACAGCAGTTGAGTAAGAATATTTCTTTGAAGGCATCCATCGTCGTTTTCTGTCAATTGATATGTTGTATATGATCTCTAAACTTAAGATGTGCTACAATAATCATTGAATCGAGTACGTGAATTCTGAGGGTGAGTAAGGTGCCTAGGAGGGAGGTCTGATCCTCTGATCCATGGTTCCTAATACCTCATCTGGGAGAACTTAAAGACCTGAGATGACCCAGGTGGCTGGGGGTTAAAATTATTCGGAAATTCCTTTGGTGACTTGCCTGAGCACTGGTTGGGAGAATTCAAGAGAAAGCCAGAATGGGAGCTGTAGATTGGAGTACTTATGTGCCCTTTTTCCATATGGTTTCAGCTCCTCGGAATCTGGTGGCTGAGTTCTAAAAGGCAGTGTGCAGAGAAATGAGAGAGAGAGAGAGAGAGAGAGAGAGAAAGAGAGAAAGAGAGCGGGGGAGGGGGAGGGGAAGAGCGAGCAAGAACTAAAAAGAAAGAAAGCAGGAGCCAAACAGTTTCTTCTGGAGTGTTCTGACATGTATTTCTTCTGCAGTGTTCTCAAAAGACCTTCAAGGCCACTTTAGCAATTTACCATTGATTATAATTGAGTTTGCAAGATAAGTCCAGATACAAGTACCAGGTTATTGCATTCTGCTCTTGATGAAAGAGCAGAAGAGAGGTGCTTCTGCTCATATGATATTTGAAAAGTACAGTTTGCCACACGATGACTTCCAGCAACACACAATTCCTAGCTATCTACGTGTAAACTACTCAGCTCTTCAGAGATCCCTGAAGTCTAACCTCATAAAAGACTAGATTGCAGAATGTGAATGTACAATATTAATCAGGATCATCTACAGGGACTCTTTTCTGGTCCAGTTTTTCCCATGTGGCTTGTGTTCATGCAAATGCTTGTAGGCTAAAAAGCCACCTTATTTCAACAAACCCAGCATATAAGGATGAACCAAATATGGAATCACTGTAGTCAGTTTCTCCATAGGAAGCTGAAATGGAAGGTCTGCTCACTGTTCTTCAGAATTGTGGAGTTTATTTGTGTACATTACTGACTTCAAAGGACTTTTTTTTTTTTGTACTTCTCTTGTCATCTTAGTCGAACCTGACACATTTCCTTTAATGTCAGACTTCTTATATATCAACTTACAGTCCCCTCTAGGAAATGCAGGTCACATTTGCAAATCTCTCTGTGATAGCCCCCTCAGTTCTGTGCTGCCTAAGCTTGCAGTGTGGCAGCATCCACAGGGTTATCAGAAATCTGCACTTATGCAGGGAGTGGCTCAGCAGCACACGCTTAACACCCTCAGAGGTCTCTCTGCCTGTTTGAACGAGTTCATGGATAATGGCTTCTTATTTTCTGGAGAATTTTAGACAGAGATTTTCCATCACACTTTTAACTTCATTTTTCTGGACACATTCTGGACAACAGCATGGAACAGATAGTTTCTGGGTCCCTTTACAATGTTAAATATCTTTTCCATTCTGAACTGGATAGAATAGAGAAACATTTTTTTATTTGTTATTTTATTTATTCATTTATTTATTTATTTATTATTTATTTATTTATTTATTTATTTATTTATTTATTTATTTATTTATTTTGGTTTTTCAAGACAGGGTTTCTCTGTGTAGCTTTGCGCCTTTCGTGGAACTCACTTGGTAGCCCTGGCCGGCCTTGAACTCACAGAGATCTGCCTGGCTCTGCCTCCCGAGTGCTGGGCATTTTTATTTTTAAACTTTAACAGTTTGACTTTTCTGATTTTCTCTGATTTCTGTAACAGGGATCATTTTAAAATGTCTTTTAAAACTGAATTTCTCCATTCAGCTCATACCTTACACAGTTAAATATATCCCTTGATATTTTTGAAATTCTGCATGCAAATCTATAAAAAAAATTCTCCTGTTTTATTAGATATGTTTTTTTTTAATTCCATGTTGCCATACATAACACTGTCAGACTTTGTTCCACTACCTATAAAGTGTGAACTTTCTTCTATTTGAATCCCTCCCTGTCAATCATGTCAAGTCATTCTGGGTTTATGCTTGGTTGGGATCAAGTCTCTTGTGGTGGTATTGTGTTCCCCAACATATTGTGTACCCTAATGAACTTATCTGGGGTCAGAGAACAGAAAAGTCACTAGATACTTAGGCTAGAAAATGGTGGCACTCACGCCTTTAATCCTAGCATTCCAGAGACAGAAATCCCTCTGGGTCTCTGTGAGTTCAAGACCACACCGGAAACAGCCAGGCATGACTCAATCCTTTAATCCTAAGAAGTGAGCCTTTAATCCCAGGGAGTGATGGCAGAAAGCAGAAAGGTATATAAGGTGTGAGAACCAGAAACTAGAAGCATTTGGCTGGTTAAGCTTTCAGGCTTTCGAGCAGCAGTTCAGCTGAGACCCATTCTGGATGAGGAGTCAGAGGCTTCCAGTCTGAGGAAGCAGGATCAGCTGAGGAATTGGCAAGGTGAGGTAGCTGTGGCTTGTTCTGCTTCTCTGATCTTCCAGCATTCACCCCAATAACTGGCCTCATGTTTGATTTTATTAATAAGAACTTTTAAGATTCATGCTACAGTCTCCATACAGTGCTGTTTTTTTATTTAGTTGATTTTCTATGTTAAGATGTCAAACTGCATTCAAATTATTGTTTCCTGCACAGCAAGCTGCTCCAACATAGTATAAAATAAAATCCTGCATTAAATTAACTAATATGTGATCAGGAATTTGGACAGGCAGAGGAAAAGGTAGTTTACTCTCCTTCACCATATCTGTGGCCTCAAAGAGGAACAACTGAACAGAAGGAGAAGGATTTTGTGGTTCTGCGATGTAGTAGCCAAATGGTCCTGGTATGTAAAACTTCTGTTTTACACTAAGTTGAAGATTGTTGATTAGAACAGCACACATGTCCTGATCATTGGCCTGAGTTCTTGCTGTGTAAAGACTGACTACTGAGATTCCAAGGCTGGATTCACCTGAATCTTTGATGGGTGACTAGGAAAGCCACATGCAAAGAGTCCATGGGCAATGAGAGTTATAGTCATGTTTTTCAAAATAAAATTGTCCAAACCTGGTTAAGTGTTAACATGCAACTTAGCTCCACAGTAAATATCATGGATTATTTTGGAAAGATCATGTGCAAATTGGGTACTTTTTGTGATTTTCTAGCTCAGTTTGATTTTTTGAGATAGGGTCTTATTACATATACTAGACTAGTTTGAATGTGTAATTCTCTTTCCTCAGCTTCCTGAGTGCTGATATTACCGGCTCATGCCATCACATACAGCTTTGACTTAATTTTAGTATAAAATAATTCTCAAATGGCCTCTGGAATTCCAATAACTATTTATTAAATTTTTTTTCAAATGATGTACACATCCCATAATGGAAATACTAAGGACCCCATTACATTCTGTCTAATGAACAAAAATCAACCCCACAAAGCTAATGTAAACAAATATTTCCACATCAAATTTCTCCCAAATGGTCTTGCTCATTAGCAGTGTTGTTATCCAAAATTTAAAGAAAACTGTTTCATTTGAGGTTATATATGTATTTTTTAAATATTATTGTATGTGTATGGATGTTTTGCTTGCATGCAAGTATGTATACACAAAGGTCGAGAGGGTTGTTTGATCCCCTAGCAATGGAGTTACAGATGGTTGTGAACCACCTTGCGATGGCTAGGAATTGAATTCCGATCCTTTGTAGGCACAGTAAGTGCTCTTAAATACAGAGCCATCCCTCCAGTCCTGACACAACAATTTTAAGGAATGAGAAGACAATATGAAGACAATATAGATAAGCTTTTCAGAGTAATGGCAAGAGTGAGGAAAATAGTTATCATTCTACCTATTTAGATTCATATGCGGCTCTTGACCAATTAGTGAAAAGAAATCCTAATTCCATGTAAGTAGTCCCATAGTATGGGCAGCTGCTTAATATGAGGAAATTATTCAATTTTTCCAATGTATTCATGTCCTTAGAACATTCCTAAGCATTCAAAGTACCTTGTAGCCTGAACTCTGTTAAGAATACTGTATTCCATCAATCTGTTTTTTGTTTCTTTAGTACAGACATTACATATTTTAAAATGAAATAAAAATGCATTACTGCTGGTCTAGTAAATGAGCTCGTCTCTGGGGCATCAGATATAAATCAGCTTTATTCTCTTCTCTATACTTTCAATGTATCTGTTCAATTTTTACTTTTCCTACCATTGTATAAAACATTGAGCTTCTTTAACAACCACATTCTTCTGTTTGAAAATTCTGACTTACTTAATGGCAAATCATTAATTTCTCATTTGAGTCAAATCTTTTCTATTTCTAGAATATGGTTTTAACTTGTCAGATTTCTGTGATTTAAATTTAATCCCAACTACAGTATTTACCATAACTATCTAATGTGAGGTTGCCTTGTCCATTCTTCCTCACCTTGGTCCCTCTTTGGACTTTGAAAAACTTCTGGTGGAATTCCAAAGTCTGTCCATTCTTTAGGGAGCTCACTAGGTTGCTGCTACAGGAGACTCAAGTCTTTAACCTTCTGCAGGCTACAAATAAGAAATGGTTCTTTTACACTTAAAAGTCGAAACACACCAATAACTTCTCAAAGTGGTTGCAGAATGTTCCCTCCATATGGCTTTGAGCCAGAAAAAAAAAAAAAGGAACACAATAGTAACAACTTTGTCTCTAAATTAACTTTCAATTAGCTGTTATTTTTGCAAACATTATCCCCCTACCAGTATAGGCTAGGTAGGAGTCAGAATGTGATTTACAATGTGTTGGCCTATTCTGTTTAGATCTAGAACATGGTCATCTTGTTCATTGGAGAGACTGACCAAAATAAATACAATTAAAATGATAGGAGCAGTTAAATTGAACATTATGTTACAGATTTCACTCTTTTGTTTGTTTGTTTTGTTTTTGTTTTTTCCAGACAGGGTTTCTCTGTGTAGTTTTGGTGCCTGTCCTGGATCTCACTCTGTAGACCAGGCTGGCCTCGAACTCAATAGAGATCTGCCTAGCTCTGCCTCCCTAGTGCTAGGATTAAAGGCGTGCGCCACCACCGCCTGGCCCAGGTTTTAGTCTTAAATAAACCCTTGAGTACTTCACTTGTGAATTCCATCCTCCACAGATGTCAAAGGGAAATGTTCATTGACAGTGGAGACAATTAAGGACCATTCTCCCTCTTCAGTTATTTGAACAATAATTTTATACATTTTATAATTTATGGAGCAATTCTAATAAGAATGTGACGATTAATTATTCCTGAAATTATAGATATTGGAAGGAAATAGAGTCATTTATACATAGTGCTCTGGCAATGTGTTTTAGACATATTTAACACTGAAAGTAGGGTATTTTAAACATGTTAGCATAGGCTGAAGAAGAAGGAAAGAATTTTTCAATTGTCTAGGAAACAGCTAGTCGTAGAATAGAACTACACCTACGGACATGCATACCATGTTGGGTTATATTTCCCTAATAACAATAAACAGCTCTCATTTGCTTATAATAATGAGTCACACAATTCAATTTCACAAATGATCTTTTTCTTACAGGATTTCTGTTTTCATCAAAAATTTACTGCAGGTCAGACTCATAAGTAGTGTTTATACAATATATGTATGTGTAGAAGTCAAATTGATGTCAGATATTTTCCTCTCCACTTTGGTTTTTGTACAGGTTCTATCATCATACCTAAAGCTCACCAGTTAATTTGGCTGGCTAGCCAATGAGATCTAGGGATCTGCTTGCCTTCTCTTCCATATCTCCTCCACCTCTACCAGTCCTAGAGTTACAGATTAATAATATGACCCTGTATATCACTAGGGTTTTACAAATTCAAACTTAGTTTACCATGGTTTGGGGACAAATGTTTGACTAAACCATTTCATTAACCCCTCACCACCTACTTATTTTTTGACAGAAATAACTTTTTTTGTTTTGTTTTGTTTTTTGAGACAGGGTTTCTCTGTGTAGCTTTGCGCCTTTCCTGGAGCTCACTCTGTAACCCAGGCTGGCCTCGAACTCACAGAGATCCACCTGCCTCTGCCTCCCAAGTGCTGGGATTAAAGGCGTGCGCCAACAACACCTGGCCTCAGAAATAACTTTATATAATCCTTCCAAATATCTTTCTTTCCTGTGTCTATTCAATAATTTATATTTTCTTTCCATTAAAGTCATGTGCAAATAACTGCACTAAATTTATGGGTTCTTTAAGCTAATTACATATATGTTTTATATAGATTGACTTCAACTAGATTTTATATTACCTACTCAAATAATTTTTCCCCTTAGCCTTTAGAGTCTAGGACTTATATAGTAAACTAGAGATGCTAATTTGATAATTTACTATGTACTTGAACATAACTCACTAAAATACAATTTAACTTCCAATATTATCAGTGACAGGATGCTGTGACTTTTAAAACAGGTTATATACTATTTCACTCTATGTTGATTTATTTGTCATAGCACTAAGACAATTTTCTTTTAATTCAGACAAATCTGCAAAGATGTTTACTTGTGTTTTACTTACTTTGGAAAGGTGCTTTAAATTAATCATGGGTAGTATGTGTAGCTGAAGTTTTCTCCTGTGTCCCACCCAGTCTGCAGCCACTCATACCCATATAAACATACAGAGGCATATAATTAATTATGAACTGTTCGTAATTAGCTCAGGCTAATTATTGACTAGCTCTTACACTTAAATTAATCCATAATTCTTATTTATGTTTACCCACATGGCTTGGTACCTTTTTCAGTTCTTCCTTCATATCTTGCTCCCTCTGTGTCTGGCTGGCGACTCCTAACTCAGCCTTCCTTTTCCCAGAATTCTCCTTGTCTGTTTATCTCACCTACACTTCCTACCTGGTTACTGGCCAATCAGCTTTTTATTTATTACCCTATTAGAGCAACACATTCACAGCATACACAACAATATCCACAGCAAGTATGATTTTTATAAAACATACACATTAATACACATGCGTATGCATGTTATTTATATATATGTATATACATATATATGTATATGATACATTATATATATATATATATAGGCAATGTAGAAAATCATAGCACAGTGTAAAATGTAAAATGTTCAGTAGCTTCAAAGCAAATTATCATCTGAAAGAAAAAATGTTGTTTTACTATTTGGAAGACACTTTTTTCTAAGTATTGTTTCTTAAGATATGAACTTTGGAAGTTCCCTACCAATCCAATGAAACAGGGATTATTATTGTAGATCACAGTTTTTTTGACTGAGAACAATCTCATGTTCATTAACTCATTACTAATATAGAATCTTGACACACTAAGTCAGATCTTTCATGGAATGGAACTACTGAACCCATGAGGCAAAACCAATCTTTGCTCTCTTAAGCAGTTTATCTCAGGTATCTTTGTCACTGTGATATAAATCCTAGAATATGAGATTAGGGGATCATTATATGATTGTCATAATTGTAGTTATTTCAACAGAGTCAGATTCAGGTTTTAGTCTCTGGTTATGTTGATTCTAATTATGTTGAGTTCTATAAATCTGCCTTAAGAAAGTCAAAACATTAAGTGTTTACCAAAAGTTACTAATACCTCAGACTATAATTTCTAGATTTTTTAAGGCTTTAGCTAAATATTCCTCATCATCCATATGGTATTTTCCACTATTCCTAGTGTGAAAGAAATATATAATTAAAGGGGTCAAAGATCAAAAGTGATTAGAAATTTCTTACAGGTCATTTTGGGTAGTCAGGCATTTTACCCATTATAATCTTATTTATGTCATATTTCCTTAGTCTTAGCACCTAATCCCATTTAAATAGTCACAGAATATTTGGCCATCAAGCAAATCCTGTACACATCTTCCCCTCCCAGACTTTCCTGAATTTATATGCATAAATATTTGACATTTGCTTTTAAAGTTATCTACAAGGAAAATATGAAATAATTTACATATAATCCTTCTAAATAAATTTATGTGCAGTTAACCTTCCCTTCTTTTGTCATAAAATAAAAGTCTTCCTTCTAAGTACTGTTAACCCTAATTTTATTGACAAGAATGAATGAGTTAAATTTCTAGATGTTATCATAAGAATTTAGATTCCCTTGTTGGCAATCACTAGAATCCCTATTTCTTATTATATACTACTAATTCTCTCACTTCCCGTGAATTACCTCTAATGCTTACCTTATGTTAATTTTGTAAGTGACTTTTTATTTTAGAATAGGGATAAAATTTTTAGGTCAAATACAAAAGAAATTAAAGATTTTAAACTTACAGATTTTTTTTCTTCTCAGTTGCCACTTGAAAATGTAAATAAACATCCTTTGGATAACTGTCCAGGCAGACAGCTGTCTCTGTCATTCTAGATTTTTGGAAGTTACTTAAAATGCTCTTCCTGTTTACTCAGATAATATTGTATTCTTCTGAGGTCTTTGATGTAGTTGAAAACTAGATAGTTATAATATTCATTGATTATGATAAGAGATAATGTAGGTATGAAACCTTTAGACTCGGAAATAGAGGATAGAAAGGATATCTTCTTTAATTTTGCCAAATACAAATAGATGAGGTATTACAACTATAATTCTTGTTTGATAATTGTTTTGTTATATCTAATTTTACTATGCTGAAGTCAAAGCCTTCCTTTTGAATAGAAAGAAAAGGAGAAATGTTTGGAATGTCGTTCTGTTTGCTATGAATGTGTGTTGCTCTGACTGGTTGATAAATAAAGCTGTTTGGCCAATGGTGAGGCAGAATAAGGTTAGGTGGGACATTCTAACTAGAGAGAGAGGAAAGAGAAAGAGAACAGAGGAGATACTGCCAGCCTCCATCATCAGAAGCACAATGTAGAGATATCAGTAAGCCATGAGCCATGTGGCAAAGTATAGATTTATAGAAATGGGTTAATTTAATATGTAAGCGGTAGATAGCAAGAAGTCTGGGCCATTAGGCCATACAGTTCATAATTTACTTGGGTCTGAGCCACTGTGGACTGGGCGGGGCACAGGAAAACTTCCAGCTATAATACAGAGGACATAACACAGACCCATACAGGCTCTGTGATTGTCACTTCAGTCTCTGGGAGCCCCGATGACCCCTACACTTAGCTGATTCTGTGGAATGTGTTCTTCTAGTATTCTCTATGTCTCTGGCTTCTACAATCCTTCCCCTCTCTTCTGCAAGGTTACCTGAACTATGTATAACTGCCTGGATGGTCAGGAACTGGAAACTGGAGGTCCCAGTGAACTAGAGTAGACCCAAACATGACTGACCAAAAAAGGAAACAAACAACATAAAACAATCAAAAAACAAAACAACAATGAAATGATCCTTAATGATATTTTGTATACTCATAGATTTTTGTCAAGCCTAGTCATCAATGGTCATCAGGTCATCAGAAAGGCTTCCTCTGGCTGCTGGTGGAAGCAGATAAAGAGACCTACCACCAAATATTAGCATGTGAATTCTTAACTGAAGAATTTTTTTCAGATGGAGAATTTATATTACCTCAAAAAATAGGTTGGAAAGTATAAGGAAGAAATTGAATTCAGGTAGCTGGAAGAAGATAGCACAAAAGACAAAGAGGTTCTTGGTAGAATTGGATTCTGCTGTCATTACATCTGTATTGAAATTTCTCAGTAAATTCTTTTCAAATTATGTTATATTTAGGAAATAGATATGTTTTATTTAGAAAATTACCAACTATATGGATAGCCCTTTATGGAAAACCATGTCTGTTCTTTTAAATGTTCTTGATCATAAAAAATATTGTGCTTCAGTTTTAAAAAAAAGTTAAATTTTCTGTCTCTATATATGAGATTCAGAAGAAAAGGGTCAGAATGTTTGTCTGTCTTGTGTAGATTTGGGGCATATTAGAACCCACACTACATATGATCATTTTAACTTGTGCTTATAATCTAAGTGAGAAAGAGGTGAAACTATAGCTACCTTTAAACATTTTTTTAATTTCTGAAAAGAAGAAAATGGATATAGGATAAATGATGCTGTGTTTAAAACATCCTTAGAAAAATCTGAGGGTTTTGGTTCCAAGGATGAGATAGTAATTGTCAATAGGTCTAACTAGCATCCAATAATGTGCCATTTCTTAAAGAAAACACATGCACATATACTTTTATTTATTTATTTATTTATTTATTTATTTATTTATTTATTTATTTTTAATTGTGTGTGAAAGTGTGGGAGTGCATGTTCACATTAGTTCAGCTGTCCATGTAGACAAGATGCTTCTAATCCTCATGGTCTGGAGTTACAGGCATATCTTACTGCCTAGTGCAGAGTCTAGGAAAGGAAGTATGACTCTCTACAAAAGCTCTGCACAAAAACTATGTGTGCACTTAACCACTGAGTAATCTTTTCAGACCAAAGGGCACCATTTCCATTCAGTTGCCAAATTTAAAAATGCATATATATTTATTAAAAGGTTGGTTAAATTATGACTCTCAAACTTTATCTTCTCACATTCACTCTGAAGAAGAAAGACACTTTAAGTAATCTATTTGATTTATCACTGTGTATGACCGCTAGCTTCTTATAATAGTGTAGAGCAAATGACCATTTCTCCTGCAGTTTTTAAAATGACCTCTCCTAACATCACCTTTAAAACACACATTTTTTGATATTTTTATATTTACTTTGAAATTTTTATTTGAAATTAGTATGAGAGATCCTTAATTGAATGGCTCTTCTATACCATTAAAGTACCACAATGCTAAACAGTCATAACATTATTATATCTTATTGATCACTTAATATGTAACAAGGCCCTTGCTAAGCACATTATCTGTATCATGTAAATCTAAGCCTACTCCTGACTCTTATTCCCAGGAGTACAAATAAACCCAGTAGTGATTAAAGAAATTATGTAAATTAGCCAAGTTCCTATGGCAAGAAGTGACTAGCTGTTGAGAACTTATTGTTTCAAAATTTGTAATTCAAGATCAGTGCAAGGAAAAAATGCATTATTTTGTCCTGTTTCTGAATAACCTTCAGTCTTTGACTATGCCAATAAACATTCCAATTTCACACATAATAACTCTTGGCTTGATGTATGTTAAAGTATGCCAGCCAAGACAAATTCTCCTTAGCATTTTATACAATTTTTACATATTGTCCATTCCCTGTCCCATTAATTTCTGATCTTATCATTAATTATTTAAAGACAGTTTTAGTTTATTAAGAAATTCACCTTAATGAGATCACAATTTTAACATAGCATTGTGTATTTTATTTTATTCTTAAAATGTTTATGAGTTTGAACTTAACAAAGTATATTTCTATAAATTTTGTTTGTACTGCCAAATATTCCTTTGTATGATGGAATTGTTGCAATATTTAATTTTGTTTTAAAATTTTTTGAAATTATTTATTTTATTTTTGAGATAATTGTGTAATCTAAACATCAAAGTAAGTTATTATTGCAAACTTATCTCTAAATTTGTTGATGAATGGAACAGTAAAATTATTTCCTACTTGTGTTTCTCACTTTATGATAAGTGTATTCTCTGATTTGCACATTAATTATTCTGAAATTTGTTTTCATAGTATTGCTCTGTAAGGGTTACTAATACAAGAAGGACACACATAGTCTGATATGTGTCTAGTAAGAGCAGTTACTTCTTAAGTATTTGTATGTCTGCTTATTAAATAGCCATTACTGATAGAATTATTTTAGGAATAGTTTTAGAGTTACAGAGACTATGCAGAATTTACATGGGCACATTTTCACTAGGCATAAATTTACCCTAAAAATAATCTTCACACCAATATCAATGTATCATGCTATATTTCTACTTTAATCATTAAAATTATTTTGATCAATTATTATTAACTAAAGGTCATAGTTTATATAGGGCATACTCTTAGTGTAGTGTGGTATAGCTGGAGTTTTTTCCAGTCCTGCCTGGTCCACAGTCAGGACAAATCTCTCTCACCCACTAGTCCCACAGCCACTTTGACCCAACCGAGTAAACACAGAGACTTATATTGTTTCAACTGTTTGGCCTAATGGCTCAGGCTTCTAGCTATCCAGTTCTTACATCTTAAATTAATCCATTTCTATAAATCTATACCTTGCCACATGGCTCGTGGCTTACCGGCATCTTCACACGCTTCTTGTCATGGCAGCAGTTGGCAGTGTCTCCTCCCACCTTCCTGTTCTCTCAATTCTCCTCTCTGTTAGTCCCACCTATACTTCCTGCCTGGCCACTGGCCAATCAGTGTTTTATTTATTGACCAATCAGAGCATTTGACATACAGACCATCCCACAGCAGTATGGGTCCATTTATTTTTATCAAATATAATATATTACATGTATTATATATATAGTGGCTTGGAATCATGAATGGTGAAAAAATTTATCCAAGTCATAACAGAATAAAAACAAAACAAAGCAAAAGCAACAAAACAACAAATTTATTGATTGTCATTCAATGAAGCAGCAGGAATGGTAATAGCACAACTGTGTACAGCAAAAGAGTTTTCTGTGGTTATTTTATGGAGGAGCTGTCCACTGCCTGGTCTTGCTACTGCTGTGCAAATAAGGGCAATTCTGAATGGGTTATATGAGACTCTGGTAGAGATCAAGTTTATGCAACAATAGCTCCAAGTTTAATTTGATTGTGTGCTGAATCATGTTATTCTTAGAGTGCTTGACTCTCCAACTTGTTTCCCCACATTACTCTCAAACAGAGATATGAGTTTGTTTTTAGACATGGGGGGAGGATGTCCTTTTCAGGATCTCCTTTGGGCTGCATGGGGGTGTAGCACTGCCCCTTCTAACTCTTTTTTGCTCTGTCAGGGGATTATCAGGAACAGTCATGACAGAACAATTAGTTAGGAATAGACATCATAGACTCACCAAGTATCTTGTTCTGTAGGACTTAGGAATAAAAATTTGTCTGATGATATTGGCTGGGATCCATATTGAAACATCTTTGGACCTGAAATCCTTGGAGTCTAGAGAAGAAAAGCTTGCCAGCTAGGTTAAAAACTATAAGTGGTTTCACAAGTGGTCTCAGAAATGTAAGCAACCAAGAAAGAATGCATAGACAATTATTTTAAAATCTCATCAGCCTGAACTCCTTTAGTTCCTTATTTCCAAAAACCACTGGAGCATCTGATGATGTTTGGGAGATTCTGTGGTACTTGGCTGAATGTGTCAATAAAAAAACAACAGTCTTCCTAGACCATGGTAGGGATTTAACCTTGAGTAGCTGTTAGCAATTCTAAGATACACCAATCCAGAAGTATAGCCACCGCAAGTAAAATTCACTGTTCCTGTGTTAATGAAAGTTCTTTCGCTAGTAGGAATAACTTGGTTTATGAATTTCATGGAAAGCTTAAGAGAACAAAAGATTTTATGGGAGTTGTGGTGAAATGGATTGTGAGAATTTGAGGCCATTGGGATTATGTGTACTCTCAGCCAAGCTGGAATCAAACTGTGCTCCATTGTCAGAGGAGCCCTGGCTTATCCTTCTGTTGGAGATAATGATGATATTTTATCATTTCCTTTCTCAGCCCCTTCATTAAACATGTTAACTTCTAACTATGGCACTTCCTGACTGACTCTCTGTCTTGGGATGTCCATGTAAGATGTGTTTTGGGCACAACATCATCCCAGGAAGGACTTCCCTGTGGTTACAGGCACAGGCCTCATTAGATTAAATCACTTCATCAGTGACCAAATGTGGGTCTTTTCTTAATGGGTTACAACATATAGGCAAAACAATACATGTATCCTGTCAAGTCAAGTCAACAGAAAGATAATTAGTGAAAGAGGGACAAATCAAGTGTAACATGACAGCTTGGTTTGTTTATATCTTGGCAAGATCACACATGAGGGAAAGAGCACGGTTTTAGATACTGAACAATTTTCATTTGAGTTCCTCCTGGAAAGGATATAGACTTTTTTTTCACAACAGAGGTAATATATTCTCTAAAGGTATTCTACAAATGAGTGTATGGGAAGGAGAGGAAATGAGAAGTCAGGGTTGAAGCAACCTGGGAAGATGTAGAAGACAGTAATGACACTAATTAGTAGGATAATTTCATTTACAATGATCTCTCTCTCTCTCTCCTTCTCTCTCTCTCTCTCACTCTCTCTCTCTCTCTCACACTCACACACACATATGTATAAGTGTATGTGTGTGTGTGTGTGTGTGTGTGTTCTGTAGTTAAGAATAGTGTTTAAGGGTTGTTGCCTCCTTGCCTGGAAATTCTTCTTATAACCAAGCAGAATTATCATGGAATATGAGATTTTTCTTTTCTGAGTCTGAGATCAAATTAACCCAAATTCTTTCTACCAGAGCCCAACTGTGAGTCTGAATGAATTTTAAGGGCCTTCCTGTTGCTGGAGTGCTTCTCTCCAGCTCCCAAGTCCCGCCAGTCTCCAGCTCCCAAGTCCCGCCAGTCCCTGGTTCCCAGACCGAACCCATTCATAAAATGAACACACAGATGCTTACATTATTTAAACTGCTTGGCCATTAGCTCAGGCCTATCATTGTCTAGCTCTTATTCTTATATTTAGCCCATTTCTATTAATCTCTACTTTGCCACGTGGCTCGTGGCTTACCGGTACTTTACATCTTCCTTCTCCTCGCTCCGGCTCCAGCCAGTCTCCCCTCTCACCTTCCTATTTCCTCTCTTCTCTTCTCTGTTAGTCCTGCCTATACTTCCTGTCTGGCTACCGGCCAATCAGTGCTTTATTGATACAGAGTGATATCCACAGCACCTTCCCACTGGCCCAATGGCACAATTGAATCAATGAGTCTAATTCCTAAGGAAGCATGCAAATAGAGGGAAAAATCTCAAGGCAAAAATCAAGGGACTTGAAGAATAATTTTTAAAAACAAGCATCCCACTTTATTAAAAGGATATCCTGTTGCATTTTTTAAACATAAAAAGGCACGAACATAGTACACAGTACAGGTTAAGCAAGATAAAAATTTACCCATCTAATAGATCACTGAAATATATGAATTGGAGGATTATCTAGAAGATAAAAGAAAGATAACTCTAAAGCACAAAAATGTTATCTGCTGTCACCTGTACAGATTTCCCAAGACAAGCTGTTAATGCCTGGTGTGCTGTGTGCTATGAACAAATATGAAGACAACAGACTGAAAATGTCATTGCTTGGCATGTCTCCTGAATATTTCAACACTACCAAATAGCTTCATAGTCAGGGATGGCCAGTCTCCAACAGAAAAGAATCCTTCAACTGAAAGGCTTGTTAGACAAGCCAGATTACCTAGAGCTGTGGAGCTTATACAGGTATGAAAGAGACATGAGAGTAGTCCTAACCAAGAAACCAAGAATTGTCAAATTTCAGTAGAGTCCTTTGAGGATCCTGAGTCAGAGAGAAAAAAACTCTCTCAAGAAGTTCTCATCTATTTCCCTTTTCTAGGGCAATCCATGTGTTCACTCTTAGGGTTCTCCTTGGAGTTGCAGTCTCGTCATCCTTTGCTTTACATCTAGCATCTTCTTATGAGTGAGTACATACCATGTTTGTCTTTCTGAGTCTGGGTTTACTCACCCAGAATGATATTTTCTAGTTCCATCCATTTGCCTGCAAATTTCATGATTTCATTGTTTTTATTTTTAAATGCTGAGTAATACTCCATTGTGTATATGTACCACATTTTCTTTATCCGTTCTTCGACTGAGGGGCATCCGGTTGTTTGTAGGTTCTGGCTATTATTAATAATGCTGTTATGAACATAGTTGAGCAAGTATCCTTGTGGTATGATTGAGAATTCCTTTCGGGGGTGAGGGGATGGCAATAGAGGTTAGGGGATGGGGGATGAGAACATAAGGGAATGGGATGGTCAAGCAGGAACAGGGAAGGAGAGGGAGAGCAATGAATAACTTGATAGGGGTAAACATCATGAGGATAGGGAGAAACCTGGTGCTAGGGAAGTTTCCAGGAATCTACAAGGATGACCCCAGCATAGTCTACTAGCTATAGTGAAGAGGCTGCCTGAGCTGGCCTAACCGGCAATCAGATTGGTGACTAACCTAACTGTCATCATAAAGCCTTCGTCCAATAACTGATAGAAGCTGATGCAGAGATCCACAGTCAAGCACCAGGCCAAGCTCCAGGAGTCCAGTTGAAGAGAGGGAAAAAGAATTCTATAAGCAAGGGTGGGGGGGTCAAGATCATTGTGGGGAAAATCTACAGAGACAACCAAACCAAGCTAGAAGGAATCATGAATTTTAGACCAAGAGCTGTGGAGCCTCCATGGAACTGGACTAGATCCTCTGCATAAGCAAGACAGTTGTGTAGCTCAGTCTGTTTAAGGAGCCCCTGGTAGTGGGATCAGGGTCTATCCCTGGGGCATGAGCTGGCTTTTTGGGGCCCATTACCTATGGTGGGACACCTTGCACAGCCTTGATACAGGGAGGAGGAACTTTGACTTGCCTCAACTAAATGTACCAGGCTTTGCTGACTCCCTTTGGGAGGCTTTACCTTTTTGGAGGAGGGGATGAGGGTGGATTGGGGGAGTAGGCTGGGGAAGGAATGGTAGGAAGAATGAGAGGAGATCCTGTGGTTGGTATGTAAAATGAATGAAAAAAATTAAGTAAAAAAGTAATAAAAATGAAATTCTAGTATTTTATCTCTAGAGATCTTCTGTTTTATCTCTAGACATCTAGATATTTTTATCTCTAGTATCTTTTTCTAGATATAATATTATGTGAACCATGGAG